>JARVZY010004193.1:0-12500 GCA_030686995.1 Artemisia argyi
CCCAAAAACATCAGTTATAGACCAACAACTTAACTTTTGTCAATCCTTAAAACAACTCAAACAAATCCACTCTTATCTCATCAAAACATCCTTGCCAACAGTCCCACAACAGCAATATCTCTACACAAGAATCATCTCCATTGCTACAACAACTAATGACACTCCTGATACCACCTACATACACACTCTTTCTACTAAACTCGAAAACCCGAATATCCATCTTTATAACACACTTATAAAGTCATTTCCAACCTTAGCATTGTTGTTTTTTAATGACATGCTTAAAAAAGGCTTACTTGGTGATAGTTTTACGTACCCTTTTGTCCTTAAGGCATGTGCGCTTTTACATGCTTTGAAACATGGCCAACAGATACATTGTCATGTGGTGAAAAATGGGTATGTGTTGGATTTATATGTTGTTAACATGTTGGTAAGGTTTTATAGTGAATGTGGTGCTATGGAATGTGCAAATAAGGTTTTTAGTGGGAGTGGTGTTAAGGATTTGGTGACGTGGACGACGTTGATTCAAGGGTATGTTAAGATGGGTTGTTTTGAAAAAGGAGTGGAGTTGTTTGATGGGATGTGTGAAGTAGGTGTTAAGGCGGATGAGATTACGATGGTGGTTTTGATTTCGGCGTGTGGACGGTTGAGAGATTTGAGTCTTGGTAAGAGATTGCACAAGTATATTTGTGATTATGATTTGGATTTTGATGTGTATGTATGTAATGCTTTGATTGATATGTATATGAAATGTGGTGATACTAGTTTAGCAGTTGAATTGTTCAATGAGATGCCTGTGAAGAATGTTGTTTCTTGGAATTCCATGATTTTGGGATTAGTTCAACAAGGAGAGTTCACGATTGCGTTGAACATGTTTAGAAAGATGCAGAATCAAGGTGTAAAACCTGATGATGTCACTTTAGTGGGTGTGCTCAATTGTTGTGCTAATTTAGGGACACTTAAAACAGGGAAATGGGTACATTCTTATATAGACGGACGTGGTATTACAGCAGATGGATTTATTGGGAATGCGCTTCTAGATATGTACATGAAGTGTGGAGTCATAGAGAAAGTGTATTGTGTTTTTAATGGTATGAAGCATAGAGATGTTTTTACGTACACAAGCATGATTGCTGGGCTTGCAATGAATGGGAAGGGACTAAGAGCAATGAATGTTTTCTCTGAAATGCTTAAAACTGGAATTGTACCGAATGATGTAACATATTTAGGGATTCTGATGGCTTGTTCCCATGCTGGACTTGTAAAGGAAGGCTGCAACCATTTTGTGGATATGTTGAAAGTGCACAATATTAAACCTCAAAAAGAACACTACGGATGTATGGTTGACTTATTGGGTCGTGCGGGATTACTAAGTGAAGCTGAGGATATTATTGAGCATATGGTAATAGAACCTGACGCTTTAGCTTGGGGAGCATTACTGGCCGCTTGCAGGATTCATGGGAATGTAGAGATTGGAAAAAGGGTGATGAAAAAGTTAGACAAGATGGACGCAGAGAAAGACTGTGGTGCATATATACTTATGTCAAACTTGTATTCGTCTTCGTATAGATGGAGTGATGCATTTAAGTTAAGAAAGACTATGAAAGAAAGAAACATTAAGAAGAGTCCTGGATGTAGTTCAGTTGAGGTCGATGGTGTCGCATATGAATTCCGAAGAGGGGACAAATCCCATATTAAAGCTAAAGAGATTTATATGTTGCTGGATATAATGGAAAAACATTTAAAGAACGGTGAGCATATAATAGCCTGAGTGGTTGAGTCATGCCTAAAGTGAAGAATGACAGTAGATGAACGCGGGAAGTTACTACCAACTACGCTAGTAAGTTGGTTATGTAATTAATGATTGTGCAGCGATTGGCTTTTTAGACGTGACAATATGACAGCAATCAAAATATTTCAAAAGCCAAAATCATCCATTAAAGTATGAAGCTATGACACATAGGCAAATACACCCTATAATCATAAAGTATTAAGATTGTAATATAAGTATCTGTCTACATAAGCATAAGCAGTCCTTAAAAGCAAATCAACACATATCAAGTATAGTAGATACAAAGACCTTATGAAAATTACATAAAAAACCCCCTCACGGTCATTTGTTGTGTGGCTTCTTCCACAACACACCAATCCTCTTAAGCATGTTACCATTTTTCTTCTTCATGAACTCGTCATCATCGATTTCTTCACCGTAAGGAGAACCAATGTTCCTCCCAGGGGTACTATTGTCCATTGAGCATGTTCTCTCCATCAACCTCCTATTTGTATTATTCCCTGTCGAGAGCATAGCTGCAGCCGCCTCTGCTGCCTTACGCCATTGATCAGATTGCACTTTTAATTTCCTTAATTCTGCCTCCATTTCATAGTTAGCTGCTTGAGCTGCTTCTAATTGCTCTCCAACTCTTGCAACTTTTCTAGTACTTTTTTCTATCTCTTCTGCAAGATGATCAACCTTAATAGCAGATTCAGTTTCAGAGCCCACCAATGACTCTTTACAGTCAATTTTCTTAATTTCCAGCTTAAGCTTTTCATTTTCATCTGATTTATCATGCAATGCTGTCTCCGTAACCATCAACTTTGACTTCAATAAGTCAAAATCTTGTTTCAAAATCTTGATCTCCTCTTCTAATTCAATTTCTCTCATACCTGATAACGAATTTCTCATTTTTGAGTTTAAGTCTTCATTTTCTTCACAAATGCCTTGCAATTCTGTTTCTTTATCCAAGAGATTCGCCTTTAAGTCCTCGATATCTTCTTGTGACTTCTTCAATTCTTCCTCTAGTTCTGACTCTTTTACCCTTGAGTTAAACTTAATCTCCTCCACCAACTGATAAGCACTAGTGACCTCCATTGACTTTCGTGATTGTTCTTCATTCAATCTTTTCTCAGCAGTTTCCACATCAGATTTCAGCTTTTCTACTTCAGTTTTCAAAGCTATCATCTCTTCTTCGTTTTGGTTTTTAAATTCACTTTCTCTTGACTTTTCGTCAACTTCCAGAGCAGTGGCCTTACTACTCTCTAACTTGAGGGACTCTATAGTCTTTTTGGCAGTTTCAAGCTGTAGTAAAGTTTCATTAGCGAGGTTTTTGGCCTCAGACTCTGAACTTTTGCTATCATTAAGTTGGTTTTTCATGGTCTCCACAAGGGAAAGGGTTTCAGCCAGTGTTTCTTTCAAGCTATGTAACTCTGCATATGCTGATGCCGACTGTTCGGTTTGTGTGGCTTCACACTTTGTTTTTTCATCAAGTTTGAGTTGTAGTTGACCAATCTCATTGACCGCGGTTGCTAGTGCATCTACATCAGCTGAGTGCAGTTTCTTGGCTGCATCGAGTTTTGACTTCCATGCTTCATCACCAGCCTCAGACCGCTCTTGTATGCCCTGTTAAATTTATAGGGGGAAAAAAAATATTAGTTTTTGTTATTTTTTATTTATACCGTATTAACAAGTCATTCAAATATCATTTATAATTACTTAAAAGTATAGAAAAGGCCAAATAGTTTGAAGGTGCACAAACTAAAGTCTTTATATAATTTTGATCATGCTTTTTTAATATCAACTATTGACCTAACCCCTTTTGACCAGTTACAAATCTGCCTAACTTGACTACTTGGCTATCTTAAGTAGTTACAATAGCAATTTCCACTAAAGATACTCAAAGTTGTTAAAAACAACGATGAAAAATAAGAAGTGTTTTCTTGCCATAAATATCTTTTGACAATTAATCAACCGTTCTTCCTTGGAAAAAAAATGAGTAATCCTGTAGAGCAAACGCAGTTCATCCATATTCTTGAATTATGAAAACTGACAAATAAAAACTTTAGCTTGAATTATTTTTACAATAGAAACATTACATGTGATTCCTCGGAAGAAAACCGAGCCAGGAGCTTTTGAGACTCGTCTAACTTTGAAGACATATCTGAAAGCTGCTTTCTTGAGTCTTGAGCGTCTTGTTGGACTTGACTCCTGCATGATTCTGATGAAACAAGTTGATCCTTTACAGTCTTCAAAGCATCTTCTAGTTGAGAAATTTGGGTTTCGAGTTCTGCAACTCTGCTTGGACGCTTCTTCTGCAATTTGAAAGAACATCGAAACATCAAGGAAGGAAGGCAGCTTAAGTAAGTCCAAAGAAGCAATTTGCTATCGGATCCAAGATTTTTTTACTTCGTTTGAACTACCATTACCAAAAGTGTACTTTTATTCTTTCACACTAAAAGTTACTATGGTATCCACTGATTGTGTCGTAATCTTTTTTACATATGAATAGTTAACCTGTCAAGTTGGTCAAATCATAAAATCTTGCTAAAAAGGGAACGTGGTTAATAGTCGTACAGTGTCTATTTTTAAAGTTTACAACTTCATAAACCATTTTGTTCGGCTTTTAAATTGGATCAAAATTTGCATATTTAGAAAAACTTTCGGGGTTCTACCCAACCAATGTGTTTCGACTTAAACAAAAAATGACGGTTCTTGCGACCTCTACTGCAACTTTACAGAGATTGATAGTTCAATTTTACCTCAGAAATGGGACTTCTAGGTGATCTGCGCGCGCCGATTATTGGACTTGTACTTTTTGGTATCTTAATGCTTGGTTTCTTCGGAGAAGAAGAGCTGACTTCAAGTCCAGTCGTCTTAAGCTTTCGTGTAGCTGTACCAGACGAGCTCTTTTGAGTTGTGTCTGGAGAAGAAGCAAATCGAGGAGAGATCTTCCGAGAACCCTCGGAGCTCTTTGTACTGTTGGCCAAGAACAAAGACAAAACAACAAGTATAGATTTCCATAAGAACTCTCTCCTTACATACAAGATTTTACACTATGCATTTAACCAATTTAAAGTCTTTGACAAAAACTGATTATTGATTTTCAGTTAAAAGTACTTAGGATCAATATATCCAAAACACATCAAACATATATGATCAAATAGACTTTTTATGCACAATACATTATATTTTTCATACATTAAAAGATGTATACAAAGAGCTTGAAAGATATGTTACTTGCACATGACATAGCCATCTTATAACACTAAAACTATGCATCTTTCAGTATACAAAGAGCTTGAAATATTAATGAAAGTTATGAGATATGAAAGGTGGATTACCTTGATTTTGGAGTCTGCATTTGCATATCTTTAACTAACAACTTGCTAGTAGCCTAGTACTAAACAACACTATGGTTTTTTGGTTTTATGCACAAAATGCTTGAGCAAATTTAATGATGTCTGACCCACAAAAACAAACAAAATTCTGTGAAGTCACAAATAAATAATGAAAGAGAAAGAGAGAGGATCCAATGGTGAAGATTTAAATGTGTACTCTGTTCTCTGCAACAGGCAAGAGGGAGAGCATGATTATAAATGATACCACATGAAATAAATAAATTAAAAGTACTCTTTGTTCCACAAACAAAAATACAGGCTCCAAAATGATCAAAAGTCTATAGTACCCCTTTTAACAATTACTCCTATAAAGATCACATTCACTTAGACTAAAAAAATGCATACTCCTATTTTTCATTAAGAAATTGTGCGTTTAGTACTTATTTTTTATCTCTAGTTTTCAAAAAATTCGGAAGGAAAATTTATCTTCACAAAACACATGAAAAAAAAAATATAAAAAACGCTTCTATTTTGAAAAAAATAATGAATGGTTGTGGGTTACAAAGTAAAATAAGAAAAACAACTAACACTATGTTCTCAAATGAAAAAATGGGTGGAAAGTGAAAGCAAGTTAAGAAAACAAAAAACAAGGTGTGTTCTCAAGTTTTTTTGAGAATGGAAAGTGAAAGTAAAGTGTGAAATAAGAAGTAAAATGATATGGGTTTTTATGCTAAAACTTTCAACCCATTTTTGAGATGAAAGTGAATGAGACAAAACGAAAATGTTTGTTATGACTAGATTGACCATTCTTTAATTTAATATGAGTCTCAATTAAATACATGATGGAGGACATAATCGTCAAATAATATTTTTTTCATCACTTTCCTCCCTTTCTTTTTACAACTCAAGAACACTACCAAATTTTTAGCAATCTTTTTTTTTCTTTTCTTACCACTTTCTATACTTCCATTCACTTTCATTTTCCTCTACATAAAAAGTTGAGAACACATTATAAATTTTGTTTTGTAATTTTTCTTGTTAAGTTAGAAAACAAGGTATTTTATGTTTTGCAAAACAGTGGGTTGAAAAACGCTGATTTGAACGTGATTTTTGTGTTTCTTGTTTTTCACAAAACATTTTGTGAAAAAAAAGGTATTTTCCCCCAACTAAACGCACGTTTAAGCATATTTTTTTTCTTTTTCTTTTTCTTTTTCTTTTTTTCTTTTCCTGGAGTTGTCTTTATAAAATTTATATTTTTTTTAACAAGTTGATTTAACCACTAACTTTTGACAATATTTTTATCTTCAACTCTTAAAATTTTGTTTCAATTAAACCTATTAACGTTATTTATTCGTACTATTAAAACTAGTTTTAGAATCCGTATACGCATGGGATTTGGTTAGATTGTATAACGGATAGTAATATTTTAATAACTTTGTTTTGAAGTTAAATATTGTGTTATTTTGAAGTTAAATATTGTGACAATTTATATATCAACGGTTTTGTAAGGCATAGGATTTTTCTATAAAATTATAGTATTAAATCTTTTATACTTATATAGTTATAACATTTATGTATGCGTGTGTTTTTACATAATTTTCTCAGTATTAATATTTGTTAATACTTGGTATAGATTTTTGTTGCATGAATTTTTATTTTTTTTAACTGTCATGGTATTTATGTTGATCTTATTTAAATTTAATTATTGATATAATGTACCTACAAAAATATATTATTTTTCTTTAAAATCTTCTCTCTTATTTAAAATATTTGGCTAGAAATTCTTATTATTTTTCTCATTTTAATTTTTCTCATCACCCAATCCCTTCCCGATAAATCAAATCCATGTTTTTATATGCCCAAATAATACGTGCAGGTTTGTACCGAAACCATCCACAAACAATTTTTTCATCAATTACAATTTACATTAGTGAAAAATAAAATCAATATAAAATCCGCAACAAAATGCGGTCTTCATAGACTTGTAGCATGAAAAAGTTGCACGAGATGCGTTAACTATATTTTTGGTTCTTGTAGTTTGTAAGGTGATTCAATTTTAGTCTAATATTTGTAAATTTTCGAATTCAATCCTAAAATGAAACAGCCGTTAATGACTAAAATACTTTTTCTTTCATTATTTATTTATTTCTTTATTATGTATTATTATTATTATTATCTAGTTATATTTGTTTATTCTTCTTGTATTAACTGATAAAGATATCTTCAAATCAAAACTTCATTGAACTACATGAGTTTGTTTGCAACCCTAGTAAAAGTGAACCCCTAAAGCTAAATCTAAATCTAAAACAAAAACTATTAAACAAGAACAAATCACCCCGTTGTTTCAAAGAGACGGAGGAGAACAGTTTTTTTAGAGAGAAAAAGATGTTTGTGTTTATGCATTGCCGTTTAATAAAAGCATAACGAATGATAGAAATCCCTTCTAAATTAACGGTCAAACATAGTCAGTTTAACGTAGTCAAAAAAATTAGACTAAACCCGTAATGTGTGTTTCATTTTAGGACCGGATCAGTGAGTTTTAAAACTATTGGACTAAAAATGAAATACTTAACAAATCACAGTTAACTCTAATAAATAGAAGAATTTCATGAAATTTTCATAAATATTTATATTGCCAGGAAAATTACACGTGATGCACATAATTAATAACCTCACTCCGCAATTGTGATTAGCTGAACCAAAGTATATATCAACCATTATGACATCATGAACTCATGATGCATACAAATAAGGATGGTAACGGGGCGGAGATTATAGGGGATCATATTTACCATCTTCATCTTCGTTTCCCACTCCCCATCCTCATCCTCGCCTCCATCCTCATTGGGGAATCATTTTACATCCCCATCCCCATCCCTAATTGGTATCGGGGATCCCCACGGGGATTCGGGGATTTGTCGGCCTTATAAATTGAGCATAAAAATTACATACGTAATCGAAAATATAAAGAACTGACCTATAAATGTCTTAAAAATCATACATCGTACATAGTTGGATTAATTAAAATGTCATTCAACTTTAAAGTATCGTAAATACTGAAACATCACATATAATATAAAAATAAACTGCATCAAATGTGTGTATTCGGACAAAATATTGGTAGAATAATATGTAGTTAGTGCTTAACATTTTAAAAGTATTTGATCTACTAAATATCACATATACATTCATTTATAATTCAAGTATAATACTTGCCACTACTCACTAACATATACATATACAAGTACATGTAGTATTAATATACAAGTAACTTATACAGTGTATACTCATACATTAAAAGTTCGGGTTCGGGTTCGGGGTCGGGGATTTTTATTATCCCCATCCCCGCCCCATCCCCGGTTTTATAATTCGGGGATTCCCTTTCCCCATCCCCATCCCCGGTCAACTCGGGGGTTCCCCAGTCAAATCGGATTTGAGGATCGGGTCCCCGTCGGATACGGATTTTTTTGCCATCTCTACATACAAATGGGTTAAAGATTATCTGAGTTAGGGACGGAGCTACATTATACCTAGGATGGGCCAAGGCCAACCCAAACTTTTAATAAGTATTAGTAGTATGGATATTTTAAAGTGTAATTTGTATCTAAAACTTACTAAAACTTAAAAAGGTCTACCCAGAATAAGATACAAAGCCACTCAACTCGTCAAATTACATTAGAAAATTGTGTTAGTTGTGTCATTGCATTATTGAAAAGTGAAAACTAAAAGAGCAGGAGAAGTTATATTGTCAAACATCAATGAAAAACTCTTATTGTACAACTTTTAAAATTTGTATCGTTGTTTTTGTGGGTATTTTTTTTCAAGTTTTTTGTTTTGGCTTACCCGACCGAACAATCCTGGCTCCGTCACTTGAGTTTGCCAATTTATAATTAGGCCATATATGTATTTGAACAAGTATAAAGGCAACACAAGTATATTATGTTTTTCGTTTATACGTATTCTGTTTCATTTTGAAGATCTATTAGGATAGAAAAGACAGGGAAGTTTCAATGATAGGTTAGAAATAGTAGGGGTAAGGATCTAGTGAGAAGAAAACTTAAAATGAGAAGGATGAGAAATAACTATAACCACGCATTTGAGATGCATCGACTTGATTTAGATGCATTTCTATTCATTTAGATGCATCCCAAATAATTCCGAAAAGTGATTTGAAGTGAAAACGATGCAAAGTAGTACTCACAATAAATTTGACTAGCAGAAGACAAAAAATGTATAGGATTTGCCTAACTTGATGAAATGTATCTAATATATGTATATGGATCTAATTTTTTGCTAGAAAATATATTATGGTACATCTAAAATATTAAGGATGCATCTAATTTAAGTCATCTCGAATGTGTAATTATAATTATTTCTCATCCTTTTAGTTTTAAGTTTTCTTGTCATTTGATCGTAAGTCTAGAAAAAGTAGGCGTTACTTTTTTAATGGGACAAAATAAATACAATAAAAGTACCCGGTATAATGCTCCACTATCTTAGCAGAAATCAGTGATGACCACTTTTTGAGAATAAAATAAAATTTCTTTGTAGCAGTTGAAGAATGGTTGGACACGCTCTCTCTACTTTCACGAGCGTAGTAACTGCTCCCTCCTCAAAAATTTTGGATGTTATAAAATAATAATTTATAATTTTTGTGTAAATTAATAAAAGAGTTTAGTAATTGGTTAAAGAATGCAATTGTATTACTCTTTTTAAATTGTATATTTTTTATTTGAAGACAATAATTTTAAAAAATGAATAAGTCCACATTACATGACATACATTTATAAATTATAAATTCTATCATTGTAGAAACTCTTAAAACAAATTAATAATTGTTCATCTTTTGCATTTAACATTTCTTTCTCAACCGACTTTATGTATCACCAGTTATGCATATTTTTATTTTTGAAACATAGCTCTAAAAGCTATATATATTTAACAAAACTCATAATGTATTTGTCTTCCACGAGTAAAGTATTTAAATCATCTCTCATATTAGTCATGTTTGTCCGTGATTAAAGGAAGTAGAGATGTACCGTAGACTTTCTATGAGTTTGATAGTGTGAACAATGGAAAATTGTAACAAAGAAAATGTAACCCATTGTATATTTAAATAAAAGATATGTGACTTACCAACAAAAAAACATGCATAATGATTAGCAACTAATTTGCATTAAACTATATCGACCATTGAGAAGACCAGAAATTAGCAAGTACAGCAAACGTTGATTACTTTGTTAAAAAATAGGGTGCGTTTGGTATGCTTGATAGAATCACTATAGGTATACGTTTGAGGATAGAGTGGAATGGAAAAGCGTATGTAGATATATCACTTTTCATGGTTATCCACATACCCATCAAATCAAACTCCTATAAGAAAACTCACATATTATGGGTATCTTCATTCCATTGTGGTGGGTCTCATAATCAATCAAATAACATTAATAACTTTCAAAGTCATAGATTCATTCCTATAGTGAGATATCAAACACACCCTAAAGGTCTCAAATTTCTCTTTGAAGTTTTATTTTCATTTTAAATGAAAAAAACCCAAAAAATGAAAAATATTAATAACACTTATAGAAGAGAAAAAATAGTACAATTGAGTGTAAAACTTTTGCTTGGAACATAATATTAATGCATCATTCCTAAGACTATTGCTAATGGGAGTTGGATTTCACCAAGTGACCCCAAAAGTGACGCGTCACTTCCTCTAGCACACACCAAAAGCAACGCGTTGCCTTACAACCATTTTCACAATTCGGTTGCCTCACCAACCGAAACTTTGAATGAGAAGCAACTTTATTTTAGCAATAGATACATGGAGAAGCAACTTTATTTTAGCGCATTTGGCACCAAAATTGAATACATTTTTAGCTCCAAAGGTATTCAAAGCTAAATGTCATATCTGCAAATAATTAAAGAATAATATTATACATATATTACATTTCCCGTGGGGTGCACTGTTCCCTTCTAGCCCTTTTTTTCGGAGGCCCATACCCGAAATAAAGCATTTGGGGCCCATGTGATAAAACCGTCTCCCTCTCACACCTCTTTCCCGTTTGTGAGTGACGCCGGCGAAACCGACTCCGAGAGAAAAACCCGAACGGTGAAACTTTACCCGGTCCGAAGTGAAGCTGCTATAGTGCTTTTGTGAGAGGAGCTATAGGAAAATAATATATTTTAATGGGGCTACAGTGTCCGATTATTTTAATGAGATTTGTGGTTGTATCATTGCCATTTGTGAAGTTGTACAGGAATACCCTTTTTTTAGAGTCACATGTTGTTGGTTGAGATAGATGAAGGTGGTTCTGGATTCTTCATAAGGACACACAGGTAGTAAAACACACCCACTTAAATCTAGGGTTCTTCTATTCTATTATTATTATTATTATTATTATTATTATTATTATTATTTTAATTCCAGTTATTGTTTTGATTTAAAGTTTGTATTTTTATTCACATGTTTATGTTTAATTGCAGGTTTTAACTATTTTGACCGGGGTTATCAATTGCAAAAATGGGTGAAGTCTCACTGCCATGAATTTTTTTATCCAAGGTATGTGATTCTTCATTTTATTATTATTATTATTTTGCTTACTTTGTGTTTATTTTAAGTGGGTACGGATAGGATATGGGTTTTGTGATTCGTGTGTGGTTCCACGAACAGATTAAGGTATTTGGATAATAAATTTTGGCGCAACAAATTATCAATATTTGGGTGTTTTAATTGATTTATAGTTAATTTGTGTTTTATTGAAATGGTTATTTATTGGATTTGGTTTTTGTGATCATAAGTGTTCGATGAAAGTCTTGAATTGGGATTTCTATAAATATGGTGTTGGTGTTGTATATTAATGGTCTTATCACTTTCAGCAAACAAGTACAAATTTTTGCAAAATGTGTTGTGTGCTAGGTTTGGCTTTAAATGATCGGTTTGCAAATTCTCGTTTTTTATACATTTAATGAGTAATTAAAGGATAAATGAATAAAAGTAAACTTAACTATTCGGATTTTTTTTAATAACTATACTCGGATAATTTACTAGCAACACCAAAAGTTTTTGTGAAAAGGTTCAGAATATATTATCACAAACTCAACTTTTACACATGAAAGTCAACTTGAATGCCATTGAATGATCAATGCTGCGTACTGAAGAAAAGCATGAAATATTTACTACAAGGAAGGTCAAATGGGAGTATAGTCCACCAAAAGCATGAACACGTTTGGCGACGGACAAATCAACAAGCAGTTTAAATTTTATCGTAATGTATTTTAATGTATCTTAATTATTTATTGTAATATTTATTTAAATATTGAATGAAATTTTAATTAAAAAAAAAATGAGGTTGCTTTTGTGGTCACCACTAGCTAAATGTGATTAG
>JARVZY010004193.1:17500-23628 GCA_030686995.1 Artemisia argyi
AAACAAATGTAGTTTTGAAGTTATCAGTATATTACATTATAGTTATATAATCTTTTAATATGATTATTATTAAGTAAAAATGAACCTTTAATGTTTTTAGAGGAATTTAGATTTGATTAGATTATTTTCACTTGTTTTAAATATGATTATTAATATTTTTGGTAAAAATAAACCTTTAATGTAACTGATGAAATTTAGAAATTATTGGAGAATTTTAGTTTAAATTACGTAATATTCACATGCGAAAAAAAAATCAGAAAGTAAATGAAATTTTGAAATTATGAAAATATTAAATTGAACTAATTTGTATAGCATATTTTCACAAGTGAAAAAAGTACTGATACAGTTGTTTTTTGTAGATATAACATGGTATTTGTACCTTTCACGGGAATTGACAACCACAGAAAGTGTGTCATATTTGGTGTTGGTATGTTGTCTAATGAAACGACAAAGTCGTACATTTGGTTGCTTAGATGTTTCTTAAAGGCCTTTTCAAAGCAACCAAGATTGGTTGTGACTGATCAAGATCCTGCAATGAGAAAAGTTATCGCTGCGGTGTTTAAAGAATCAAAACACAGGCTTTGTATATGGCACATAACAAACAAGCTTCCGTTAAAGGTAAGACACACAAAAATATATTATTTAAAAATCTTTTTATATTTTATTGAAAATAAAATATAAATAAGTCTAGTTATAGTATCTTCACATTTGAAAATAAGTATTTAACAAATCAAGTTTTGATGCAATTAGGCGATTTAAGTTTTTATTACATTATCTTCACGTGTGAAGAAAATGGAAAGTATTGGTTTTTTTGAAGTTATAAGTGTAAGTCTAGTTATACAACTTTCACATGTGAAAAAATTCATTTAACGATGAAATATGGATGTAATTAGGTTACTTAAGCATTGATTACATTATATTTGTATGTAATCTGCAGATTTACAAAACCATTATGGAAAATGGTTCTTTTAGGAGAAGGCTGCACCGCTTAGTTTGGGGTTTGTATATAGGTCCAGAAGAGTTTGAAGCAAAATGGTTGGAGATGATTACAGAATTCAATCTGCAAGAAAACAAATGGTTATTAGATATGTTTGAAATAAGAGACAGACGGATTCCAGCTTATTTTAAAGATGTTGAATTATGCGGGCTTATGAGAACAACATCAAGATCAGAGAGTGAGAATTCATTTTTTCAAAATTTCACAAGCAGAGGATCAACATTGTTAAATTTCATGATGGGCTTTGAATCTGCTATGGAAAGACAAAGGCATAGTCAAGAGGTTCTTGATGATCAAACAATTCAAAAAGTACCAAGATTCAAGACAAAATTGCAAATCGAACGTAATGCTGTATGGATGTACACAAGGACAATTTTCATGTTGATTCAAGATGAAATAAACTTTGTTGTTTATAATTGTCATCAAGTTTCTGAGGAAGTATTTGATGGGTTTGATGTTCTGACAATAAAAGAATTGAGAGAAATCAAGCCTAGCAAAACAAAGAAAAAGTATAATTTTGGAGAAAATGAAGTACAAAACAAAAGGGATAGGGAAAAGAAAGAGCTACGTTTCAAGGTATCTTCTATTCTTACAAGCTAAAAAATTTTATTTTAATAGATGGTATTTTTCCATACTATGATTAATTCATTGTGTTTGCATATTTATTTATAAAACATATATTATTAAATGGTAGTTTCCCTACTATGATTAATTCATAGTGTATGCATATTTATTTATACTTGATTTTGATAATATATGCTGATGCTACTGTTTTGAACAGATCAGCCAATAAATGATATTTTTCACATGATCAGCCAATAAATGATATTTTTCACATGTGAAAAATTCTATAAAATAATTAATATTTTAATTTGATTTTTGAACATGTAGGTGTCAACTGATATATCATATGGGACAATGGTATGTTCTTGCATGAACTTTGCAAGATTTGGATACTTGTGCAGGCATATATTTTGTGTTATGAAAGGAAAAGGAATAGAAGTTATTCCGGAGAAATACATATTGTGATGATGGATGCGAGACATATTGCCACCAGATATTCGAAAAAAGAGAAATCTGAATAGCTCAAAAGATGATAAAATTATGGAGCTTTCAAGTACAGCTTATTCTGCAGTAGACTATTGCCTGAACATTTTGGCGAAAGATATGCCGAAATTGACTGAATATGTGGAGAGTATTAAAAGACTGAAGACTGAAGTTGAGGAAGCAAATCCAAATGCTAAGCCCTTAAGTAAGAAGGAGATGTTTAACATTCAGCTTGGTGTAGAAAAACCAGATACCAATGTTGTTCAATATCCATAATGGTGTAAAAACAAAAAAGATGCAGAACCTGGTAAAAGAATGAGAAGTGATGTGGAGAAAGCAAGAGAACGTTTGAAGAAAAAGAGAAGATTTTGTAGGAAATGTAATAAGCGGAGGAGACATAACATTAAAGTTCTTTCTTTTCACTTATGAAAAAAATTAAAGTTCTTTATTTTATACAAAACAAATTCGATGTATAGAGAAATTTCACTTGTGAAAAAATTAAAGTTTCCTCATATTAATTTAATGTTATTTCTCTCAAAATTTGAAGAAACTGAATTAATTTCACTTGGGAAAAAAAAGTATTCCTCATAATAAATTAATGTTATTTCTTTTAAAATTTGAAGAAACTAAATTAATTTTCACTTGTGAAAAAACAAAATCACATTAAAGTTCTTTCTTTTCACTTATGAAAAAAAAAATCAAAGTTCTTTATTTTCTTCAGCACAATTTCGATGTATAGAGAAATTTCACTTGTAAAAAAAATCCTCATATTAATCTAAAGTTATTTCCCTGAAATTTGAAGAAAATGAATTAATTTTCACTTGTGAAAAAATAAAACACATTAAAGTTCTTTCTTTTCACTTGAGCAAAAAAATCAAAGTTATTTATTTTCTTCAAAAC
The DNA here is from genome assembly GCA_030686995.1 of Artemisia argyi. Lineage (NCBI taxonomy): Eukaryota > Viridiplantae > Streptophyta > Magnoliopsida > Asterales > Asteraceae > Artemisia > Artemisia argyi. The sequence goes on from JARVZY010004193.1 coordinate 20,445, forward strand.
GAATTCGATTTGTAGAGAAATTTCACTTGTGAAAAAAAAAATAAAGTTTTCCTCATATTAATTTAATGTTATTTCCGTCAAAATTTGAAAAAACTGAATTAACTTTCACTTTTGAAAGACATAAACAAATTAAAGTGAATTTATTTTCACTTGTGAAAAAAACAAAATCAAAGTTCTTACTTTTCTACAAAACAAATTAGATGCATAGAGAATTTTCACTTGTGAAAAAAATAAAGTATTCCTCATATTAAATTAATGTTATTTCTTTTAAAATTTGAAGAAACTAAATTAATTTTTACTTGTGAAAAAACAAAATCACATTAAAGTTCTTTCTTTTGACTTGTGAAAAAAAAAATCAAAGTTCTTTATTTTCTTCAAAACAAATTCAATATATAGAGAAATTTCACTTGTGAAAAAAAAAATCATATTAATATGAAGTTATTTCCCTGAAAATTTGAAGAAAAAGAATTAATTTTCATTTGTGAAAAAATAAAACAAATTAAAGTTCTTTCTTTTCACTTGTGAAAAGAAAATCAAAGTTCTTTATTTTCTTCAAAACAAATTCGATGTATAGAGAAATTTCACTTGTGAAAAAAATAAAGTTTTTCTCATATTAATTTAATGTTATTTCCCTGAATTGAAGAAACTGAATTCATTTTCACTTGTGAAAAAACAGAAACAAAATTAAAGTGAATTTATTTTCACTTGTGAAAAAAAACAAAATTAAATATTGTAAGTGTGCATTGTTGATAGAACATTAAAATCAAATATAAACATCTTAGATTACAAACAGGAAATTAAACATTCAACACAAACATTTTTTTATTTAATAAAGATACAAATCAATTTAAGGGGATTTCTCGGGGTCAAATGCTAAGTGACAATTTTTGTAATCAAGTTTGTGGAAAACTAGAAGGGGGTTGAATAGTTTTATGTCTTTTTAATTCGTTATAAAAGGAGTTTTAGAGTTTACTTAGCTTTTAAAAACTTAGATTCGATAATATGTGATCTCAAGTCTTGTACAATATAAACAATTAACACTACACAATATATTACAATGATAAGTAATGAAATAAGTAAGAGATGGAAAGATCGAACCGCGAGACAAGAGATTTATAGTGGTTCGGCTACAATGACACCTTCTTTGCCCTACTCCACTCCCCGAGCACCTAACTCGAGAGTTTTCTTCACTATATCAACAAGCTCCCTTATGGCGGAGAAAACCGTACACACCAATTTACACACCTATTTTCACACCACTTTTCACACCACAACTTCGTCACACCTATGTCACAACTTCTAAACAACTTCTTCAAATCAATCTACTTCACAACTAACTACTCCACACCTATCTTCTTCACACCAATCTAGTACCTAGCTTTTCTTCTTCACACCAAGCTACTAACTAATCACACAATCTATATCTAACACAACTATCTACAGTCAAATATTCACAACAATCTTCACAAAGAATAATGTAAATGATCTTTGATGATGCACTAACAACTTGGATGTGGAGATCACAACAAGTTGTAATACTTCTTGTCTTGAGGGATAGAAGTATTCTTCTCTTGCACTTGAGAGGATGAAGGTTGGATTACTTTGAAACAAAGAATTATACACTTATGATCAAAGGATAAGAGAATGGAGATTTGGATCTAGATCAGAAAGTTTAAAAGTGCAAAAGGTGAGGAAAAAGTGTGAACTGATCCAGTATTTATAGGGGAGAAAAACACTGTTCTGGAGCGTGGCCGGTCCCCTTAATTAGTGGCGGTCCCCTTAACGATTAAGGGGGCCGCCTAAGGAATTAAGGGGGCCGCCCCTTCAGAACGTTGGTTTTTCTTGTCTTTTAGTGGGGAATATTTTTCTGGATAGAATTTGCCATTTTTGGTTGGAAATTTGAAATCATATATTTATAATGAATTAAACATATTCTTTTGATTCCAAAAGTAATTTTGTAAAAGATATAAGATATTTAATGCATTTTATAAAAATTCTAGTAATTAGAAAAATTTCCTTTGATCATGAAATGTAATAAACCCTTTGTTTATTCATACCTTAAGTGATATGGAAGCAAAGACAAATATTAAGCACTAAAAACTTGTTTACGTCATAAGTTTTAGATTAATGAGTTTATGCTTTGTAATTATCAAAACATAGAGACATTGTTAATATGCTAACAATGTTTTAAGACATTATTTATGTCAACAATCTCCCCCTTTTTGATGATTAAAAAACCTTAAACTCATTAGGTCTAAAAATTAATTTTTAGACAAGAATTTAGAGTTTAACATTCTCTTCTCCCCCTTTTGTAAAATCAAAAAGGTTAAAGCTCCCCCTTGATGTATACTCCCCATCATTTGAGAGCACCAAGGAGATGAGCTATGGAAATCTTGGCTACACAAAATATTAGAAGAGAGCAAGGCAAATATACATGCAAAGCAATAGTTATAAAAATAGATTCATTCAAGCATCATAGAAAGCATTACAACATTTAATATGCTTAGGGCATATTAATCATAATAAAACAAATGAAAAGACATAGTCCTATATTACCTAGAAAGAGCACTTGGACTTGCTTGCAACTCATGGTTGATTGTTTTATTTGCTTGAAGGATAGCATAAGCATAAAGCTTAGTTGTTAGATGGAGAGGGATATGGAGTAAGGTATGGAGCGGAAGAGGTGGCCCTTACGATATTGTATCGTGTTAGGGGTGGAATGGGATGAGGTCGAGTGAGGAGATATTCAATCCAAGAAATATCTTCACTCAAGTAAAGGATTTATTTTTGGAGAAAGATGCAACAAGGGTAATAGTGAGTGTGGTTTATAACTTGATCCAAGTTGAGAGAGTGAGGAAGGCAATTGTTATAGGGTGATGATGGAGGTTGCCCTTTGTTGCGTTGTGCAAGATGCATGGCATTGAGATCACTAAGATCATGGATTTGTGATATTTCATCACGGAACTTTTGCTTTTCCGTGGTAATGTGGAGAAACTCATTGTGTTTATATGGATGAATTGGGTTTGTGTAGTTGGAGTTGTAGTGGGATGGTTGATCAACCTTGTATGGATCATTACAAGGGATTTGAGGATGAGGTGAGTGATTTGGCATGAAGGAAGATGTTTGGCCAATGTTGTATGGTTTGTAAGTAGGATCAAATGAATGTCCTTGTGAGTGTGGTGGA
>JARVZY010004194.1:0-23649 GCA_030686995.1 Artemisia argyi
AAAGAAGGTAGATGATCCGTGCAGCTTCACCTTGCCATGCTCTATAGGTCCTCTATCAATCAAGAATGCTCTTGCCGATTTGGGAGCAAGTATCAACCTCATGCCTCTCTCTATGTTCCGTAAACTAGGATATTCCGGATTGAAGCCTACCCGTATGAACATCCAACTAGCCGATAGATCAGTCAAATACCCCGAAGGGATATGTGAGAACGTGCTAGTCAAGGTTGGGAAATTCAAATTCCCTGTCGACTTCGTAATCCTGGATATGGAGGAGGACGACGTGGTACCTATCATTTTAGGTAGACCATTTCTTGCTACCGCTCGTGCAGTCATCGATGTCTACGATGGCAAATTGACCTTACGAGTAGGAGACGATAGCACAACCTTCGACATTAAGGATTCTATGGACCTCTCCCTCGAAGCATCCAACCGGCTCTACTTTATCGGGGAAGTAGATGAGCTCACAGATATCATTGATGACTGCATCGATGAACAAATCGATGAAGGCTGGCTACGGGACGAGAGTTTTCTTCCTTTGCTGGAGGTGGAAAAGACGGAGGAAGTTAATGCAGTCTTCTTCTACCCCAGACAAGAGACAACGGAGCATCTCGAGCTCCGAAAGCCCGAGAACAAGCTAAAACCTTCTATTATCGAGCCCCCTGACGTTGATCTTAAAGAACTCCCTAATCATTTGGAGTATGCCTTTCTTCAGGGAGAAAACCAACTCCCGGTAATCATAAATTCTTCCTTGGAAAAAGAACAAAAAGTTAAACTCTTAGAGGTCCTGAAGAAATACAAGGGGGTACTCGCATGGAGTGTGGCCGACATTAAGGGGATTGACTCCACTTTTTGCACACATAAGATTCTTATGGAGGAAGATTATAAACCCACTGTGCAACCCCAAAGGCGAGTTAACCCTAACATTAAGGAGGTAGTGAAGAAGGAAGTTATCAAACTTTTGGATGCAGGACTGATTTACCCGATCTCGGATAGCCCATGGGTTAGTCCTGTGCAGGTTGTACCTAAAAAGGGTGGAATGACTGTAGTAAAAAATGACAAGGGTGAGATGGTGCCACAGAGAACTGTCACTGGATGGCGGGTATGCATTGACTATCGAAAGCTCAACGATGCCACAAGGAAAGATCACTTTCCCTTACCATTCATTGATCAGATGTTAGAAAGATTATCTGGACATGAGTACTATTGCTTCTTAGATGGATTCTCTGGATATTTTCAAATCCCCATAGCACCTGAGGACCAAGAAAAGACCACGTTTACTTGCCCCTATGGAACGTTTGCCTACAAACGGATGCCTTTTGGGCTATGTAATGCCCCCGCCACTTTCCAACGTTGCATGACCGCAATCTTTCACGAACTCATGGAAGACAGCATGGAAGTATTCATGGATGACTTTTCAGTCTTCGGGAACTCCTTCGACCGCTGTCTTGCTAATTTAGAGAAGATGCTTAAACGTTGCGAGGAAACCAACTTGGTGTTGAACTGGGAAAAGTGTCATTTCATGGTAAAGGAAGGGATTGTGTTGGGCCATAAGATTTCAGGGAATGGGATAGAGGTGGACCAAGCTAAGGTTGAAGCTATATCTAAGTTACCATACCCCACAACTGTTAAGGCAATACGCAGCTTTTTGGGGCACGCCGGATTTTATCGGAGATTCATCAAAGACTTCTCCAAAATTGCCCGGCCAATGACTCAATTGCTTGTGAAGGATGCTCCATTCGATTTTTCCCAAGAATGCAAGGATGCTTTCGACCTCCTAAAAAGGGAACTCACTCAAGCTCCAATCATGATCACACCCAACTGGGAGTTACCATTTGGAATAATGTGTGACGCTAGCGACTTCGCTGTCGGGGCTGTATTAGGTCAGCGACGTGACAATCTTTTCCAACATATTTACTATGCTAGCAAAACCATGAATCCCGCCCAAGAGAACTACTCCACCACCGAAAAAGAATTATTAGCCGTAGTGTTTGCATTCGACAAATTCCGACAATATCTTGTCCTTTCAAAGACAGTCGTCTTCACTGACCACTCAGCTCTTAGATATCTGTTTGCGAAACAGGACGCCAAGCCACGACTAATTCGGTGGATCTTGTTGCTACAAGAATTTGATGTTGAGATTCGCGATAAGAGGGGGGCAGAGAATCTAGCCGCCGATCATCTATCTCGCCTGGAAAACCCCTTGGATAAACACGATAGAAGTGAAATTAAGGATTCGTTTCCCGACGAACAACTGATGTCTATCCTTGATTCGGAACCATGGTACGCCGACTTCGCCAATTACTTCGCAAGTAGATGTAGACTTGTTCCTGAACACCTGACCAAATACGAAAGGAAGAGGTTCTTTTCCCAGCTGAAATATTACTTCTGGGATGAACCATTTTTATTCCGAAGGTGTCCTGACCACATTATAAGGCGTTGTGTTTCGGAGAATGAGGCAGTAAAGATCATGAGGGAATGTCACTCCGGTCCCTCTGGAGGGCATCATGGGATAAATGTTACTGCTCGAAAGATTCTCGATGCAGGATTCTATTGGCCCACAATTTTCCGTGATGTAAAAGATATGGTACAAGCGTGTGATGCATGTCAACGGGCTGGAAATATATCACATAGGGATGAGGCACCTCAGAACTTTATACAAGTTTGTGAGGTATTCGATGTTTGGGGGATTGACTTTATGGGACCCTTTCCATCCTCAGGAGGAAACGAGTACATCTTGGTCGCCATTGACTATGTTTCGAAATGGGTTGAAGCACAAGCCCTTAGGACTAATGATGCTAGAGTGGTCATTCATTTCCTAAAAAAGCTTTTCGCAAGATTCGGGATTCCGAAGGCTCTCATCAGTGATAGGGGGACACATTTTTGCAACGCGCAAATGGAAAAGGTCATGAAGAGGTATGGAGTACCCCACCGATTCTCCATCGCCTATCATCCACAGACCAATGGCCAAGTCGAAAACACCAATAGAGCTATTAAAATAATACTTGAAAAACGGTTAGTCAAAACAGAAAGGACTAGTCATTCAAACTCGACGAAGCCTTATGGGCATTCCGAACTGCTTACAAAACACCTATTGGAACGACCCCGTTCCGCATGGTGTATGGTAAGGCATGTCACTTACCGGTAGAATTAGAACACAAGGCTTATTGGGCGCTTAAGGCATGCAACTTAGATTACACAACTGCGGGGAACCATAGGTTTTTGCAATTACACGAGCTTGATGAACTTAGATTAGAAGCCTACGAATCCTCCATCACATATAAAGAGAGAGCTAAAAGATGGCATGATCAAAGAATTAAGAAACCCAAAGAATTTTCAGAAGGAGACAAGGTCCTATTATACAATTCTCGGTTGCGATTATTTCTGGGAAAACTTAAGTCTAGATGGTATGGGCCGTTCACGGTGAAGAATTCCTCTAAATTTGGAGCTGTAGTGTTAGTTGATGACGAGGGTAGGGAATTCACGGTTAACATACAACGTGTAAAACATTACCAAGAAAATAACAATGAAATGATTAATGAGGAGGATGTGATGTTTGATGATGAAATCACGTAGTAACCCACGACTTTGAGTCTAGCTACAAGACTCGTAAATAAAGAAAAGCGCTTCTTGGGAGGCAACCCATGTTTTGTGTGATTTTTAATTGTTTGATTGTTATTTGCTTCCGTATGCATGTTTTATTTTTTATTGTTGGTTGATCATGTTTCTCAATTAAAATGTGAAATACTTTATTATGTTGTTTAGCCTAGTCTTAACTTCAACCTAAAGGTATTTTTGCAAAAGATAAGTGTAAGGGGAAACCCCAAATATGTTTTTAAGAAACAAACCGATCATGATTATCCACAATATTTAATGAACATGTATATTCGTATTTGTTAGAGTCAAATGCTTGTATTGAGTCATAATGAAGTTTTGCAGGATTTTCCAGGAAGTAGGACAAAGTTTTTCCAGAAATTTTCCGGAAACTTAACATAAAGATTTCTGCAGGTCCATTCTGACGGCGTCAGGCAATTGCTCTTGACGGCGTCAGGAGTTAAAAATCTGGAAATTTTACCGGTTTTGTTTTTCTAACGGAGTCTTATAGTTTTTGTGAATTATTAAGTTTTATAATCTCCAGGAAATCTGCAAACTTCATTCCACAAGCATTATATCTTATTTTGTTTTCTAGGATTTAGTAACTTATATAGGATGCCGCCGATTTTACGCGAGGTTGCCTTGTCTACTTTTGTCAGGATTTACAGGTTATTTGTGACAAGAAGATGATTTATATTCTGGAAGGGAAGCTTTGATTGTTCATTTTCTTGGAAGAAGATTTAACCTGGCCAACTAAAATCCATACCGAGCGAATCAGGGGAGTATTTGATTTCATTCTCTTTACTTTTTAACTTTTACATTCTTTACTTGAACATTGGGGACAATGTTCATCTTAAGTGTAAGGGGAGGGTAAAAAGATGATACCTTACATATGCACTTTCGCTTGAGTTTGTTTTGTTTGATAGTAGATGTGTAATAAAACTATGAGAAATACTACAAGGATACCTTACAACCAACACATAACATTTTATAAAATGATATTAACATTTTTTATATATTTGTAAATCATTTTTGGTATTGTTGTATTAAACTACAAAGATATGATTTCAAATTTCCAACCAAAAAGGGCAAATTTTATCCAGAAAAACTTTCCAACGTTCAGTAGGGCGGCCCCCTTAATTATACTAGGCGGCCCCCTTAATCATTAAGGGGACCGCCCCCTAATTAAGTGGACCAGCACGCTCCAGAACAGTATTTTCTGGCCCTTTAAATATTGGATCATTCCACATATTTTTCTCACCTTTTTGCACTAAAAACTTTCTGATCTAACCTCCATTTCTATATCAAAAATCATTTGATCATATAATTCATAAGTCTTTGTTTCCAAGTGATCCAAAGCTTCATCCACTCAAGTGCAAGAAGAAGAACACTCCTCTACATCCATTTAATTGTAGTAGTGTTGTGATTAGCTATTTTCATATTGTAGTAGTGCTAGATATTTGTAAAAGTGTTGTGAGAACTTGTTGATTGTAGAAACTAGGTGTGTTGTAAAGTAGTGTAGTAGTTGTGATTTAGTTGTGCATAGAAGAAGGTGTGAAGTTGACAAGAAGAAAAGGTGTGAAGATTTCTTGAAGAAGTTGTGAAGGTGTGAAGTCTTGAAGAAGTTGTGAGATTAGTTCTAGCTACGATTAGAACTCGACATTTAGCTTAGTGTCGTTAACTCGTGTAAGCCAAGGTGTGTAAGGTTTCTCCACCATAAGGAGTTTGTTGACATATTGAAGAAAACTCTCGAGTGTGGTACTCGGGGAGTGGAGTAGGGCAAGGAAGGTGTCCTTGTAGCCGAACCACTATAAATTCGCGTGTGATGGTTTGATCTTTCTAACTCTATCTTTTCTTCATTCTATTTCAATACTTTCATTATTATATTAGACTTGCTTATATTGGTTGTTACTTGAACTCACTTGAGATCGAATCGAAAGTTTTTATAAGCTACAAAATATTTTGGAAATAAATTTAAAAAGGACGTAAAACTATTCAACCCCCATTCTAGTTTTCCACACGTAATTGTTACTCCGTATGTACAAACCGGACTTGTCTTTTTTTGTTTCTTTTTATTTTTCGGTTTAACATTTTATCAGAATTGCATTTTTATATTTTAGTATTTCCTTCAATTGGTTTTATTTAGAAACACCCAGAGCACCTAATTAGTGTTGCTTTCCTTAAAAAAGTGGAATTCGCATTTAACGAAACCCGACCCGACCCATTTTAAAAATTTACTCTCTAAAATAACTCTTGACCCGGCGCATGTTGCCCCCGTTAACTAATATTCCTGGCTCCGCCACTGACCACCACCACCCTTGCCCGATATAGATGTAGTAACACATAATGAATACACACAAGAGCTGAAACAGTCGCATGCGTCTGGATATCCGAAACGTCTTGTTGTTGCCAAAACACAACTATCCATTATATTATAACCAAAAAAGGCATCTTTGCTATAAGAGCTATGACATCTAGCATCAACAATCTTCAACTTTCTTGTTTTATAATCGCATCCATTAAAAGCAAAATGCAATATATATTTGGCTATCTGATCATATCTCCAAAATGACCCTGATTATTATGTTTGATTTAAAATTGAAATAACAGAGAACCTATATGACGACAACTAGTACACTTGTCAATCATAAAAAAGAAAATAAAACTAAAATTACTAACTTTTTAACTAACGATCATCATGGGGCAAAAAAGTGTTACATTGTATTAATACATTACAAAAGATTAATGTAATCGACGGTGCTCGACGTTGCCCCAATTAAAGAGGCCACCAGTTTTTCAATGTAATTAAGAATAATCAATAATATTACACCATTAAATCCAATTGGACCTCTTATTACGAATGTTACCGAAGTACCGGGTAAGCTGAAAAAAAATTCTATCCTTTGATTTTAAAATACCCTCAAAACAACACTCTAAAAACCATGCTACAGGCTTACAACAACACCACAAGAATTTGAAATTTCAACCATGACTGTTATTCCATTACTTAATATTTATTTTCGGAAAAGATAACCAATTCAAAGTGTGAATTAATTACTTGTCTACTCAGAAACAGCAAATCACAAATAACTAAGTACTGAAAAGGAGACTAATCAGAGAATTGGAAATATAGACAATGAAAGTAATGTATCACAAAGCATCCTAACATACTCTCATATCTAAGACATTCAAAGAACCGCTTAATGTATATTGAGATTCCCTAAACACTATTCATCATCTTCCCCATTGAAAATGAAAACTTAAACTTCAATGTGCAGGTTTTATCCATTCTTCAGCTTGTAGGAATCATTCTTTGTCTATCTGCAGCTTCAAAAATTTCACACAGAGCTCAAGCACTTGGATCAGTTGCTTGTAGATGGCATGCACTAATAACATGCCACTCAAATGATGCTTCTTAGTCTGGAAAACATCAATCGATATCAATAACACAGAAGCTGTTAACTCGACGGGTTCCTTGAGCGTTAATAATTTAGAGAGTGAGCTGGAGTCTGATTTTGTGCCATTTGCTATCCATAATCAGTTCGCTTCTTCTACTTCATCATATCACAAGAGACAATCATTCAATATGTGTTAACAATTCTCCAACATCTACATTCTGTGGGTCGGGGCATTCCTAGATTCAATTCCATTCCATGTTTTAAATGATTTATGCTTTGTTTTATTTGCAGTATCGTATGTGCAATCAAACACAGGCGGGCTTACCATTTTTTGCTGGATCATTGACCGAATGCTCATCAACACCATCTTCTTCATTGAGCTCTCGCTAATCTTCTTTGTGCTTGGCAAGACCATGACCATTACGCTCAGGTAGAAATGACCTCAATATTGGAGCAACCCTAGCAGACATGTTTTTGTTAGTCTGTTTCTTGGTGGGTATTCTGTAACCATATATAACTAATATCATATTTTAGTATCTAGCAGAAGCAAAAATTGCCAGTATTGTACTGGTTTAATTGTATTGGGCTATACCATTACAATTTTACAAGTATTAGTATTTGTATTTTGGTATCACCTGTAACCACACATAACTAATGTCGGACTTTAGTATCTAATAGAAAATTCAATGGGGAAGATGATGAATAGTGTTTAGGGAGGGCAAGGGTGGTGGTGGTGGCGGTAGAGGGTGGTGGTGTTGGTTGTGTGGTGGTGGTGGTGGCGGTAGATGTATGAATTTGATACTAGAAAATTAAATGGGAAGATGATGAATAGTGTTTCGAAAGTTAAGACATCCTTTGTAAATTTAGCCATTGAAACGAGTAAAAAGACAATACTACCCTCGATGACGCGACACTTAATGGTAAAACTAATGAAAAAGGGCTATCGGTGTTTTTTTTTTGCAAATTTGCATAACGTTAGTGGTTTTTTTGCGTGACTTTTTGTCTCGGTCCCATTTTTACGATTTCGTGATAGTTTAGGGACCATTTTTGCATTTTACCCAATATTTATAAAGAGGGAAAAAATATTAAAAAGTTATGTGTGTTACTTTAAAAAGTATAATTATTATTATACAAATAATAGATATAAATATATAATTAGCACTTTGAACAGTTGCAAACATTGCTTTGTAAAAATCACTTGATTTTTATTAAAAAAAAAAAATAGTTTGTCCGGTAAAGTTTTATAAAAAAAAATCTAGAAGGTGTATATGTTGGTTCTAGAGGCACTCTTGTGATTTAATAATAATTTTTTGAACATTGTAAACTATTATAGATTTTAAAACTCTATCGATTTAATAATATTGTTTTCAGACAACTTTTATGGGCTAGCCGAACTGGTGATAACTCCGGTTCCCGGTTGAACACGTTGGTCCAGTCCGTATTTTAAAACCATATGTACCATTAACTTGTTTTACATATAAATTGTATAAAGTTTTGTGTGTTTTATTAGGTTATGCAGTATCTATAATAACAAGTATTTTTCATATTAGATGTGTTTTAAAAATAACATTTATTAAGTAATTATTGTTATACGTTTTCTTTCCTTACATTAAATTACTTTGTTTTTTTTATTATTTTAAGAAAAAAACATGCCTACAAAAAGTGTTTTAAAGAGTTGCAACCAATGGTATTATGAATGTATTTATTAAAATTTGCTATTATAAGCAAGTGTGGAATCTTAATAATTTAATTATTGCATTTTAAGAATGTAACAAATGCTTTACAATATAGTATAGATGATCAAATAAGAAGAATAACTAATACAAAAAAGTTAAAAATAATCACAACTATATATTTTAAACATTTTAAACGCACCATGAAAATATTTGTCCTTCTTTCAATGAAATGTGTAATTAAAATTATTCATCTTTCTCATTTTATTTATTGTTCTCACCGAATCCACTATCAGGCTGGTGACAATGGATCTAAAAAAATCGGTTGCCAAGATAGGTTGACCGATTTGGAAATATCGGTTGCCCACTGTGGGGCTTTGTTGCCAAATGGGTCGCGGTGCTAAATTTGCAATATGGGTTGAGGAATCGACCGATATTTAGCACACAAAATTCACACACACGCACACACACACACACACACACACACACACACACACACATATATATATATATATATATATATATATATATATATATATATATATATATATATATATATATATATATATATATATATTATCTTTATTTTCAGAACCCTGCTAAGTGCGGGAACTGCGAGAACTCCAATTTTGCATTAGAAAACATGCATATTCATATAAAAATGTATGTTTTCTTACATACACCTTAATACACATACATGCATAACATACATGTTCATATAAAAACCTGTTAAGTGCAACAGATCAATGCAAAATGGTTTTATTTTTAGAACCCTGTTAAGTGCGGGAACTGCGAGAACTCCAATTATGCATTAGAAAACATGCATGTTCATATAAAACATGTATGTTTTCTTACATACATTTTAATACGCAGGCATGTGTATTAAGGTGTATGTAAGAAAACATACATGTTTTATATGAACATGCATGTTTTCTAATGCAAAATTGGAGTTCTCGTAGTTCCCGAACTTAACAGGGTTCTGAAAATAAAGCCCATATATATATATATATATATATATATATATATATATATATATATATATATATATATATATATATATGGGTCACCACTGTAAAGAGAGAGGTGAATATGGGTTGAGGTGAAAGAAAACTGATATGGCAGGCGGAAAGATGATGAAATATCACTGTAAAGAGAGAGGTGAATATGGGTTGAGGTGAAAGAAAACTGAGATGGCAGGCAGAAAGATGATGAAATATAGGTCATGACTGTCACTAGCATCGTACATACTCCACGAATTTATTTATAGTTAATGCCTATTATACATTTATGATGGGCTGTTTCGTTTGATTCACTGGTAAAATCTTTGAATATTTTATTGACAATTTTGCTAGCATTGTTCTTAATTGACTTGAATTTTATTTCTCCAAACATAACTTTGTATTTTATGTGAAAGTTAAAATTTGTAGAAAGCTACCAAAAATTTAAGTTTGATATGACAAGACAACCCCATGCTTGTCGGCCTTGATTTATTGCTTTTTAAAACACCTATCCTTGATTTATAAAAATATGAGTAAACTGCAAAATACATTCCTGTGGTTTGCCCAATTTGACACCATACATCCCTCTCAAAAAAGTTAGGACAATTACATCCCTCCGTTAGTAAAAGTCAAACAATATACATCCAAAAGGACGAACGATGCAAATATTGTATCGTTAACTTGAACACGTGACAGTTAAGTAAGAGTTAGTAAAGGTATATCAGTCATCAACTCCAACTCTAAATCTAAACACCACACAACACAACATCAACTCAACTCTAAATCCAAATCTCAACACCACACAAATCTAAACACCACACAACATCAACTCTAAATCCAAATCTAAACACCACAAATCTAAACACCACACAACATCAACTCTAAATCCAAATCTCAACACCACACAACTCCAAATCCAAGCTACAAATCTAAATCCAAACGCAACATAAACAACATCCAAATCCAAACCCGAGTACCAGATAAACAACATCCAAACGAAACCTCACCTATCTAATCCTAGTCCACAAACAACAATAAGAACATCATTAACACCCTCACCACCACGAGAGTCTCGGTGGTGGGGTGTGGTGACTGCCGAGCACCAACGAGCCCAAACGGACCCTCAAACAACCTCAAACATCAAACAATATGTATCCCTCGTCATCACAAACTCAAAACAACAACAATAATAACAAACATTTAGTGAAATGATTTTTAGAAAAGATTTATCAATAAATCAGTTTTATTAAAAGATTTAGAAATCAGGGTTTTGAATAAAAATCAAAATAACGAACGGGGGTGGCTCATGGGTGGTTTACCGTCGATAACAAGGTGAAAGGAGGTGGTGCTGACTCTCGGTGGTGGTTCACAGTGGTGGCCCGTGGAGTGAGTTAGGGGGCTTGTCGAGAGCTCAAAAGCTCCAGATAGGTTGTGGAGATGTCGATCTATCGATTGGGAAAAGAAAAAGGGTTGCCGGAAAATTTTCCGGTGGCCGGCGCCGGTTTCTGCAGGTGTTCCGGCGAGTGGGTGGCCGGTTATTCAAGAGAGAGAGAGAGAGAGAGAGTTATTGAGGTGTGAGTTTGTGTGTTTTTATATAAAGAAGGAGAGGGAAACGTAAAATGACTCTTATACCCTTACTAATTCTTACTTAACTGCCACGTGTCCAAGTTAACGACACAACATTTGCATCGTTCGTCCTTTTGGATGTATATAGTTTGACTTTTACTAACGGAGGGATGTAATTGTCCCAACTTTTTCGAGAGGGATGTATGGTGTCAAATTGGGCAAACCACAGGGATGTATTTTGCAGTTTACTCTAAAAATATTGTATATTATTATTTGTCAATTTCTTAATCCATTGGATTAATTAATTATTGCCACAAGTATATAAATAGCTTATAGTAATTTTTTCAAAGAAAAGTCACAAGTTCAATATATCCCATCACTTGCAATCAACGAAAAAAAAATATGGTATTTTTGATAGATAATACATATATAATTAACGTATTTTAGAACAACTTTTATTTAATGCAATGTGCTATTTGCTTACCTTGAAGTGCAAGTCAAGCTCTAACTCAAGTTCAGCCAAATGATTTGGCACCCGCTTAAGCTTGTAATTCCACATATAGCTTTCATTTGTACATATAGTGAAACTTCTCAAGGAAATTATCTTATACTCATAGGTTTCCTTAGGTTGATAATTAAATAAACCATCACATAAGAAACATATGATTAGCAAGACCCTATAATCAATCACAATCTTGACATCATCGGCTCAAGCAACAGATAAATCGTAACAGACACAAAAATCATATACTGCTATATCACAAAACACTTCATTTGGACTCTACATGACAATTACTGATTGAAATGCGGATAGTAAAGCTTATGCTTTATTGTGTACTTGATAAAGCTTTAACTTTATTGTTTTTTCTTTTTATTTATATATGATTATACGATATGTTTCGTTAGAGCTAGCTAAAATGCTACAGAAACATAATATCTCAATAAATCTCACAATAAACGTTGTTGAAGACATTAAAACACATCAATAGTGTTGTATCATTTTTGTATATGATTTCTAAAACTTACTTTGAATATTGTTTTGTATAACTTTGCACAAATAGTGCGAAAGTGAGAAAATAATGTATGCGAGGTAGATGGATAAAAAAAAAATGAATGGCCTAGATTCAGAAACCTTAATGTTTTATTAAGAGCCTCTCTAATGAAGTTTATGAAGCATGTCTATAGTGACATGGAACGTGAAGTCCATGTACATAAACTTCCATTGAAACATAAAGTTGTCTATATACTAGACTACTAGTTCATGTGTATGAATTATATGAAGTCCAATCAAATGCAACTATTATTATACCTTATTAGAGCATAGGTGTGGATGGCAAGGTTTTGCTCTTCGTTGGGGCCCACGTGTGCCACATCACCCAACACCTCTTCACAACTAACTCCCTCATCACTAAACAAATAATCTCAACCTCTTCATTTAGACCCCACCACATACACCCTCCTCACTAAACAACTACCAAATATATTAAAAAAATCAAAAGCCTACAAATCGTACAGCTTCTCCTCTTGTCGTGGCCACGAGTAGATCATCAAGGCGAGCAATGGCGAGGTGTTCGTGGTGTGGCGGCGAGCTCGGCGAGGATGCCAGCTAGGAACGGCGAACAACAACGAGCAACACACCTGATGCTCTTATATCTGTATTAAAGATAAAGATATAGACACTGCAACTTATTTGTACTATAACTGGCAGTGGCTTAACTTTTTGGCTTCATTTGCAACTCAACTACAATGTTTTAAAACCCGGGTTTTTAATCGACCCGGTCAAGTTACCGGTTCAACGGGTCACCGGTTCAACCGGTTCAACCGCCGGGTCAAACCGGTTCTATAATAATGAAGAAAATAGGTATGTAGGATATGTAGTCATTGCACAAACAGCATCGAAATCTGCAAAATAACACCCAAATAACACTTTTAACACCTTCAAAATCAACCTACAATATCAAAAAATTTTTACCAAAAACAATCAAATGAGAACCTATAACAGGCTATATATTAAAATTTTGAGTATATATTTTATAACTCTTATATACTTTTTTTTTTTTACCAAAAGTCAACCAGCATCAAATATCATCATTGCTACTGTTAAATTTAGAAGCCATGTTTGTATATATGAGAATAAATTATTGACCCCAACTTATAATATATTATTCCGAAATCCAAATAATACTAAATAGAAATGAACTAAAAAAATTACCTCATCCGGGTTGTGGGATTTTGGCAAATATGTGAGAAAATGGAAGGTTTGAGAGGGAAGGGAAAGGGGTAGGTGGGTAAATGAAAGGTTACGTCGGGTTAGTTTTAGGGAATACAAGATCTTTTTGTTATCTCGAAAAAATACAAAATTACCTTGACCCGGCTGGGTTTACGAAACCGGGTCGACCCGGGTCGTAAGAAAACCGCCGGTTTAATCCGGTTCCGAAACAACCAAAAAACCGTTTATATCCGGCCCGGCCTCCCAACCGGTTCCCGGTTCAACCGGTTGAACCGGCCGGGTCGACCCGGGTTTTAAAACATTGCTCAACTACCAGTTCTCCTAATGAGTTATAATGCTTTTTCATTTCTATGTTTATGTAATCACATGACCATGTCATTTGGGTCCCGTTTAGCCCACCCATAGGGGTACACGTATATCGACAAATGAAGATTCTATTTGCATATGGGTTATATGAATGGTGTTCAACTGTCTATTTTTGACCAAAAAAAAATAGCTATACGCATTCTGTCACGTTTAGATTTCATATAAATGTAAAGGGTGAAACTTTTTAGTTTTGCTTGGTATTTTGTTGTCGATCTCTTCAAGGCAATCACACGTCATAACTCTTTTAAGTTAAGATGCTGAGTTAAAGTGAGTAATCAGAAAACTAACTGGCATCAATTTTAATCTTCTTTTCTTAAATCTTCTCTTTGATAATCATAAAGTGGTTATAGTCCATTGCACATCTAAGGCAACTTGTCTTTTTGTATGAACAATAATCACACGGCTTAAGGATGTAATTAAAGAAACACTAAGGTTCATCATAGCTTGAGGTTAATCATCTTCAGCTAATTCAAATTTACATGTAAAGCTTTGTAGGCAACAACTAGTTCAAACAAGCAAAAATATATCGAACACTTTTAAGTATATCGTATGAAGCACAATTTTCCATGTTTTGTTTATGTGATAATAAAGCAAACAAGGGGATGACGATTTCAACTAGGGGTGTTCAAAAATCGGCTAATATCCACAAGAACCAAAAATAGAAACTGAATCGAACCGAATTCGTCAAAATCGAACTCATCTGAATTAAATAATAAAATCATTAAAACTCTTTCATAATATAAATATATTTAACATTGAAACTTTTTGGGTAACCATGGTTTTCGACTTTTTGGCCGACAAATCTATGGGGTTTGAAACCACCGCCACAAATACTAAAACCAGATAAACCCCTCCTTTTTTAGGAGGTTGGCATTGCCACTTCAAAGTTGTTTGCACCTAACAGGAATTGAACTTGAGATCTCACACATTTTAGAGTGATAGTCACAAGCCTTTTTGCCACTGTTGAAGTAAAATCTTGCGACATACTTCAAACAAGCGAAATGGTTCCTCCGGATGACTTGAAGGTTCTTTCGGATGAACTGATGTTTGGTCCTTCGAGTTCATGTAAGAAAGAAACACCCGTTAGTCACGCCTAGGGTGATATCCCAGGATCAAACTTTGGCGTGAGAATAAGTATAGGGTGTGATAGTAAAATATATGAGTACGAGTTAGTGTGAGAAAAACGTGTTGGAGTATGCTCGTGTCATAATCAATAATTATATGGCTAGACATATGCGAGCCTATGGGGTCACACACTTATACACAGAGACACCATTTTATAGATTGTATTTATCGTATTTACAATATAAACGACTACATAACTCGTGATCAATGACGGGCCATTAAATACTAAGACTTAGTGTTTTTGGACTGGGCCAACAATGAGCAAGCCCATTGAGGGCCCTTATCATGGCCGGCCATATGGAAGGGAATAGAGGCATGTAAAGCTTTTGGAGAGGGCTATGCGTAACTTGATAATGATAAGATCAAAAGTTGATTTGGTCTTTGATTGATTACTAATCATACATTGACTTCCAAAAATGTTTTTCCCTCTCTATCTCTCCTATCCATTTTGACGGCACAAAACATTTTCCCATCTAGGGTTTGTGTTTTGATCTCAATCTAACCTTATTCTATTGTAGTTCAAGGCTAGATCGTGTGTTACGGGGTTAAGACTAGCATCGGGTGGTGATCGATGATGTGTAGTATAGATCAAGCATAGAGGTGATCTCCTTTGATCACTTAGTTTCATAGGTGGTTCGTGTATATTGGTGAAGGTCATCATCATACGATTCTACCGATCACGCTACAAAGGTATAAGTCGTGTTTGTTTTTCAATGATTGATCATATGGCTATATGGATCCTTGTGGGAAACTAGAAGGGGGGGGGGGGGTTTGAATAGTTTACCGACTTATTTTCTTTAGTTATAAAAATTTCTCTTTGAAAAACGTAGATTCAATTGATTGTAAAGTCAATCAACACCAATATGAACACAACACTAAACTAATATTAATATGCAATAAGTAAGTAAAGAGAAGAGATAGAAAGATCAAACCAAGACAACGAGATTTATAGTGGTTCGGTCATGAATCTCTTCTTCGCCCTACTCCACTTCTCGAGTACCACACTCGAGAGTTGTAGAACGTCGCTTACATTATTTTTCGACACTAAGCTAGATGTCGAGTACTAATCTTAGCTAGTACCAATCTACCACGATCCACACGATCCTATCTTATCACACGATCAACATGATTTTAAATCAGCCCCTATGGCTCTATTTTCTGTGGAAAAATGATTTTAAGAAGGTCCTAATATCAGTGGGTTTTGAACCTAAGGCCATTTGACATGCGTACCAATCGGGGTTTTAATTCTTGTTACTTAACTTCTTAGATTTCGTTGGCTAACAATTTATTTCTTGTAATTTATTTTGTTTCCGTGGCAAATACATGCATGTTTGTCCATGGAGTTAGCCAATACCTTGTTTTTATCATAATATTATGGTATTATTATGTGTATATGAAAAGCCGATGAAAACCTAGACCACTCGTGCCTTGGATTGTTGTGAATGTTGTTTAATTTCGTGTTTTGAGGTTTTTGCCATTGTTTCGGCATTTATGTAATCATATTATTTTTAGTTGTTGCCATTGTTTGGGCAATTTTACAATAGGTAGAAATTAGATTATTTGTATTTTACTTTCAATATCATGTAATCGTGGCTTGGTGGTGAAAGGCGAAAGAGTTAAAGACTTTTTTTTGCCGAAAATGACTGTTGTTGGAATACCAGTTGGCAAAACGGAGTTTCCCGATGATTGGTAAGGAGTTTTTGGCTAAATGTTTTTTTGTAGGTACACAAGAGATGGGCCTACAACTTTCTAGTTTTTAGCTAAGCTCGGAGAAGCCTCCTTCAAGGTCGTTTGGGCCTTTGAACGCGGAAATTCTGGAAGGACAACAACTACTTTTCATGTGCATTATGGGGTTTCTACTTGCTCTTGATTGTCTTGGAGCAAGTGGGAGTCCTTTGTGTGGTTGTGTGGTTTATACCTAGTTAACTCTTGGTTCTCGTGATGGCTCACGAGACCAAGCATAGGTTTTTTCATCGATTGAGGCTTTGCATATTGTGGTTGTGTGTTTATGATTTTGCTTTTTATATATCTTGTGATCATATGTAAATTGCAAATAGTTTTTTAAAAACTTAAAACGAAACACAAACCATTTTAAAAACTGTCTTTTGATTTAGTTTTACAAAGTTTTTGAAACTTGAAATCATTGTTTTTAATAACTCTGAAACTTGTTATGTATGTTATTCAATTTATGTATTGTCCAAACTTAATTATCCACCTAGGATGAATTAGTCATGAAAATGGACAACTCGACACACATAAATTAAAACAATGATTAGACTTAAGTTAAGAAAAGTTTTTAACTTGTGCTACGAAGGATGAATGCATGCTTCTTTCATACACTTTTTGATCCACATCAAAAATTTTACTCGTCATAATTTAAGTCATGCCGTCCAATGTTGAGAACACTTGCAATTACCTTTTGTCTATGCGTGAGACCTAGGTTGAATTGTAACCCAAGGTGACTATTCTCTATGCGTGAGACCTAGATATATTCTCGCACGTCCTCAAATTGGATGACTTAATCGAGTTAAGCAGTGAGACCTTGACCCGAGGCAAAGATGGGACTAAACATGCCTACATGACACTAGTCGTTTGACACTAGATGCCATGAGTCCCATAAGGACCTAACACTGGTACAGAATATGCTATTGGTCACGCCAAAAATGTGTGACGATATGCATATAGTCACACACGTTTTTTTCGTTGTTTGTCACCAAAGGTCCCGCCACCGTAGGTGGCATATGGTCACATTGTTTAGTTCGTGGCCTTTTCCATCTAAAAAGAGTGACCAAAACCCCGAATATTTGTGACAAATTAGGCACAAGTTTTGTTGGATTAGTCATAATCAATGACCGTCCTTTGGCCATACAAATATATAATAAATGTGACATTTGAGATGATTTATTCTATTAAATGTGTATTTTGTGTGACTATTTCCTGTCCTGTGGCCACATGAATATTTAATAAATGTGACGTTTGTGATGATTTAGTCACACAACGGGTGTTGTGTTTTTGGAGTTAGTCACATACAATTAAGGAAATAGTGGCCAAAAGTGATAATAAGTGTGATCATATGCTGTTTAAAGTGAAGAAATGTGTATTTTGTGTGACTATTGATCATCCAATGGCCAAATGAATTTTATGTTGGTGTGGCCTTTTGTAATATTTAGTCACTCAATGCATGTTTGTTTTGGGTATTTAGTCACATACAATTAAGCAAAAAGTGTTAATAAGTGTGACCATATGCTGTTTAAAGTGAAGAAATGTGTATTTTGTATGACTATTGATCATCCAATGGCCACGTGAATTTTAAGTTTGGTGGCCTGTTGTAATATTTAGTCGCACAATGCATGTTTGTTTTTGGTATATAGTTACATACAATTAAGCAAACAGTAGCCAAAAGTGTTAATAAGCGTGACCATATGCTGTTTAAAATGAAGAAATGTGTATTTCGTGTGACTATTGATCATCCAATGGCCTCATGAATTTTATGTTTGTGTGGCCTTTTGTAATATTTAGTCACACAACAAATAAAGTAAATAGTGACCAAAACTGTTAATAAGTGTGACTATATACATCTTTTAGTCACATTTAAGAAATAAATATATATCAAAACAAATTCAAATATATTTCAAAACAAATTCAAATACAATACAATTGTAAATATAAAATTCGTATATAATTCTATACCCTAGGACCTCCTTTTATACACCAAGGAGTCCTAGTCGGCTTACAATACTTTCCTAAGTATCTATAATATTTTTCATAAACAACTAATACATATCATACAAGCAATACTAACTATATTAAGCAACAATACTAACTTATAACTAACAGTTGTAACTAATACACTAGCAACATTAACTTCGAGCAGTCTTAACTTTGTACTAGTAGTACTAACAGCAGTACTAACTTTTGTACTAATCTCATCACCTGGATATTCTCCGTCTCTGTTTTAAGTAGAAAAGAAAAAGGTTAGAAGCACCTACAAATATACAATACCCATTTTAGAGATTAGAAAAAATTTACCAACAGCCGATGGAAAAAGCGGACTGATGTGTCATCTGTATTCAAATACCCATTTTGCTGCAGTTGTAGAACAAAACGAGCAGACAATTTAGTGTTATTAATCTATATGACTTTAACGGGGATCGTAAATAGTCACAATGATATGGTTAGAATTTACAGTATTACGAAATGCAAAAAAACATGCACCAGTCCAGAATAGCACCTAAAACCTACAATGGTACAAAAGGTTAGCAAACCAACTTGGTATACCTTATCTTGGAACTCTTTTTCTGCTTCTGAAGATTCAAATGCATTGCCCTCATCCCAGCTAGTAGCAGGATGGTTAGTTACCTGTTCCATTAAACAAGTTAGGACCCCAGAATGCTGACTTGAAGAAGGGGCTTTCTTAGAAGAATTCCCACTTTCACAGAGTTATAACCATAAATTGAGCTTGAAAGTATTATAAACATAGAGCCTGAGAAAAACGCCATTAGTTTTACCTTAGAATAATAATCGTCCATTTCTTCCTCTATCTGCTGACGTAACTCATCCTATAAACAGATGTTATTAACTGTAAGAAACCAAGGCACTAATAACGCTGCATAATATAAGATCTGCCAACCATGAAACAGTAAAAATAGACATGGGTTGGCTTTGGTGACTAAGATGGAGCATACCTACGCCTCAATTTAATTCCAGTCCCTCGAAAATGAACTGTGCCAGAAAATCCAGATGAGGGAATTTTTAGCCAGGCATCCCATGTATCATCCTCACCCGTGAAAATAGCATGTAGCCCCTGCAAGAAACAAGTAACGTGCTTAATGCTAACATAAAAGACGACAAAATTAGATGTCCCAAATATAATTTTAGCATCAAAAACCAACATACCGGGGTAGACCCTTGCATATCAACTCGGGCAACAAATAATACAGATGGTTGAAATGTTTTGGAGTGCCAAACCTGGAATGAATCAATGTCAAAAACATTACCAAGCAAGAAAATCACTAACATTTGGTACAAATGAAACAGCTTCACAAAAAGCAACCATATTTGAGTTCATTTCCTATATAACAGATGTTATGTTAATCTTTTAATAGATCACTTACGCGATTGCAATAAGCAAACTCCAACTATTCAGCAACAACCTCCGGGAGTGGAAAGCAATCAAGACTCCCTTTACGAGTAAAACAGTGGCCTCTTAGAACAGGTCGATTGTCTCCATTCCAGTAAACAGGAAAACTATGCCGTCTTAATAAATCTACCTGCAACGATTACCACCGCACGAATTTATAATCAAAAACAAGTTTTAGGCTAGTTTTAATCCACGAAAATCAATATAAATCATTTTATATTCGATTACACATTTAAGAAAATATAAATTAAATATGTGTTTTAGCATACCCATTATCAGAGTAGGATAGGTGAGATGAGGGTGATGGTGGCTCGACTATGATGGTGGTGAATGTGGTGGTTATCTCGAACCATACAACCGAAGCAAACAAAATCTCCCATACAGTTCCCTTGTCTTGATGACGGTGATGACGTGGAAGAGAGATGGTTGGTGGAACGATGGGGAGATAAGGTGGTGAAGTGTGGTGGTGGTGTGAGTCGGTTCTAGAGAGAAGGAGAAGAGATGAATAGAAAGGAGATAGATCTGACTAGTGTAAGTGTTAGTGTTTTGATTGTGGGGAAAAGGGGCGGGATCTTGAGCGGGAGATTGAAATTTTTAGGGAAAAATTAGGGGCGGATCTTGAGCGCGTGATTAAAATTTTGGAGATTGAAAGCCTATCAAATGAGCTCGAAATGTTTAATGAGTTGAGCTCAATTTTATATAAGTTCGACTCGAGTTATTCTTGAGTTCTCGAGCTAGTAAGTAATATAAAATATGTTTCTTTTAAGTGTACTAAGTGTAAATATTTATTTACGAATGTATCAAGCTTTTTGAGCTGAAGTCGAACCGAATTCAATTCTTAGGTTATATTATATTTCAATTTTAATTTGTGTAAGAAAACACATCTTTATAGATAAATCGAGCTTTTCGAGTCAAGCTCAAGCCGAGTTCAAACTTTCTCGATCCTGGATAACATGATTGGGAGGTCCCTGGATACTTGCTTCTTAGTGTCTGTTACAAACGGTATACACCTACCAAGCCGGTGCAACCCATGCATGACCAGTGTGATAATGGCTAATTCACATGGGTCATGTGCATTAGGTTATCACTGGTCACATTCATTAATGGGTATTTGACATCGATCATATGGGTCATATGCATTGGGTTATAGTTGCTTAGAGTGTCATGTTACGACACGTACATCCATGACTGTTAACAATTGGTAATTAACATGGGTCATGGGTAATGTGCATTGGGTTATAGTGGCTTTTATTGTAACGGAAATCATGCATGACCGGTGATAATGGATAATTCACATAGGTCATGGGTCATGTGCATTAGGTAATTATCACTGGTCACATTCATTAATATGGGTATTTGACATCATATGGGTCATATGCATTGGGTTATAGTTGCTTAGAGTGTCATGTTACGACACATCCATGACTGTTGACAATTGGTAATTAACATGGGTCATGGGTAACGTGCATTGGGTTATAGTGGCTTTTAGTGTAATGGAAACCATGCATGACCGGTGATAATGGCTAATTCACATGGGTCATGGGTCATGTGCATTAGGTAATTATCACTGCTCACATTCATTAATATGGGTATTTGACATCATATGGGTCATATGCATTGGGTTATAGTTGCTTAGAGTGTCATGTTATGACACATCCATGACCGTTGACAATTGGTAATTAACATGGGTCATGGGTAACGTGCATTGGGTTATAGTGGCTTTTAGTGTAATGGAAACCATGCATGACCGGTGATAATGGCTAATTCACATGGGTCATGGGTCATGTGCGTTAGGTTATCACTGGTTACATATTTGACATCATAGGGGTCATATGCATTGGGTTATAGTTGCTTAGAGTGTCATGTTATGATAAACCGCTCAATCCGAAACCGAAAAAAACCTGTAACCGAAGAAACCGAAACCAAAAAATACCAAAACCGGAAAAACCGCTTATCACGATTCGGTTTCGGTTTTTACTTTTAGATATCCGTGGTTAACCGAACCGAACCATATATAATATAAATAAATTACCCGCCCCCCGATGGATAGTTAAAATCTTCCAACTAACCAAACCGAACCGCCCCGTGAACACCCCTACCAAGCATGCCCTAAAATACAAATGTAGCTTTAATATATACTTATTAGTTTTAAAACTTTTTATACTTTTAGTTTTTATACTTTTAATGCTTTTAATAATTTTTAAACTTATAATATATACAAAGAGTATCAAACACACTTCACTTATTAGTTTTAAAACTTTTACTACTTTTTATACTTTTAGTTTTTATACTTTTAATAATTTAAGTATGTAGATTGCATTTGTTTGGTACATAGTATTTATATTTTTTTCTTGTTTGTTAAAAAAGGTTTAGTACATAGTTTTTAATGTAAGTATATACATTTAATTTGTTTAGTACATAGTATTTATATTTTTTTCTTGTTTGTTAAAAAAGGTTTAGTACATAGTTTTTAATGTAAGTATATACATTTAATTTGTTTAGTACATAGTGTACACACTTTTTTTTTTAATCTAAAGTATATATATTGAATCTTGTGCAATTAAGTATTTTGCCGTTTGAGTGGTGGATGAACAAATATAAATGCTTATAGTTAGGGTCAAGAGTTACACAGTGTCTTCGTTTTTTTTTCAAACTCTCAACCTAACCATCCCTATTAAAATGGCATCGCCACCTATACCATATGCTGCTGCTTCCACTCCTAAATTTCAACAATTAAAGCAAATCGCTGAGTCTGATGATCTTGACGATGTCTTCCTCCTGTTTTTCAGCCAACAATACACTGAAATTGATGGCTTAATTATGTTGCTAGGGCAAAAACGTGATCACCTAGCTAAGGAGATTAGGCGCCTTGAAAAGCTAATTGAAGAAGGGGAACGTTTTTGCCCTTTTCACGATGAAGGTGCGGATGGGTTGAGGTTTATGAAGGAGACTTTGGCAAAAAATAAGAAAATTCTTGCCGGTCTAATTGGGTTGATGGATTTGGCACGTGAAGGGAGGGAAGAGAAGCAGCATCATCTGGCCTAGTTTGAGAAAGTCTAGGCTATTTGATGAGTGTGTAAATACTCATCATTTTTGTCTTATATGAACTGCCAAAACATACAAAAACACCCAAATATGTATCAAAATACTTAAAAATATCTTAGAGGTGTGTTTTATATGTTTCAAACACAAAATATGCAAAAACAAATGAAAAACGTACAAAGTTTGCATAATTGGCAGTTTCAGTCCCTCAAGTTTCATAAATTTGCAAAACTAGTCCCTGGTCACTCAAAACTTGTACAAATATCATAAAAGGTCCTTGGGATTCATAAGTTGTAAGAAATAGTCCTTTAAAAGTTTAAAATCACATATTTACAACTTTGGTCCCTCAACTTTGAAAAATGTCAAAATTAGTCCCTAAGGTTTTTAAAATTGGAAATTAATCAAAATAAACCTTATACTATTCTAAAATGACATAACTGGTCCTTTGTGTTAACTGTTTGATATTTACAGGTTTGGCCCTTCAATTATCAGAAAATTACAGTTTGGTCCCTGAAGTTTG
>JARVZY010004195.1:0-23650 GCA_030686995.1 Artemisia argyi
TGACAAGCCTAACAAAATAAGCTAAAACAAACACCACCTACTCGTCAGTCTAGTCTACCATACATATCAGATATGACCCAAAGGCCAAACAACCAAATAAACATGCTAGTTAAAAGACTTCTCATCAACTCCATATAATTAATCTTCTATATCAGTGGTGCTAAAGCCTAATAACCTTCCTTCTTAATCCAACTTTAGAAAAATATTCTTCATATGGTAACTACTAGCTATAGAAACTTAAGATAAAAAGGTAACACAGTGCTACACTTCATACTATACTTGATGAAGCATGAAAATCTGAATAACGAATATAGAGCAAAACAGCATAAACCTGAAAACTATAAGTGTTGGCGATATGACGATGACAATTTAAAAAGTTATAAGCAAATGGGAGTACCTTTCTATCATGTATTCTGTAACAATTCGCAATTTCAGGTTAATTACCATTCCCGGAAAATTTCACTATTCACTTTTACTATTCATTTTTTTCCCGAAACTTTCCCGAAAGTTGATTTTTATTTGATTTTATCGAGTGATAAATCATTTCCATGGCAAATTAAAAGTTTAACTTTCATAAGCTCATTTTCGTGAAAGTTATTAAGGAATTACACGTTTTAGGGTAAAACGTCAATCAGAAATTCTACGCACAACGAAATTCAACCCCGTCAGGTGACCCCACATCGGAAAAATGTTTAACACACTCATGATTTATTTGAGAATTAATCGTGACTGAGAAAAACATGACCAAAAACTTCCCAGCAGGTCACCCATGCCTATACTACTCTCGCATGAGCACGCTTAACCATTTGGGCGATTAACCGTTAGACCACAAAACGCGTTTCTAAGACTATTTGAGTTTTCAACTTCTTAGAAAAAGTCAACATATTCTTTCCCTCCTCCATTGACCAAAAATCATCCCTTGATGTTATAAGTCATTTCATGATTTTTAGGCTTACGGTTTGATGTCTAAAAGACATTTAATACCAACCGACACTAGACTGAGCCCAGTCTAGACATTATAAGTCATTTTAAATCATTTTTATCACATTAGAAAAGTAATATTTTACTTTTCTCAGTTTTACGCAAAATTCGTACGTTTTACGTATTACGCGTTTTAGACCCGTGTTTCCAGTTTTTAGCAGGGTTTACCACCCAAATGGAACCTACCACTCATTTTATATTTTATTATGGAACTTATTGACATGTTTATCAATACTTTCAAATTCCATAATTTTACGACACCCGGTTTTACGTTTTGAGGCGTAACAACTTACGGTTTGCAGTTTTCGGAGTCAAAACACACTAGATATCTTGGATAATATCATCCAAAGTCCAACCCTTGTTCTCCAAGGTCTTGAAACCGGCCTAGGAGGGGGGGAGTCACCCCATGTGGCTTCCTCTCATGAATATACCCCTAGATCACCATTATATTACAACTTGGTCACCAAGTTGTAGTAATTTCCTAACACTTTCCTAACCTCCTCATTTTTGGACTATAAATAGCCCTCTCCCTCCCCTTCTTGTGCCGTGCATCCCTAAACCCCATAACCATTCCATCCTTTGCTCATTTTCCTTCCAATTTCTTGCAAGGTTCAAGTGTTTCTTCAAGGTTGAAACCCTAGTTTCTTTTAGATAATCAAAACACTTCCATAACCTCATATACTTGGTGATTTCTCTTGAGTTTGAATCCACTCAAGTCACCTAAACCTTCATCATCCATCTTTCAAGAATACCAAGGGTAGAAAGATTGTATGAAGTGAAAAAGGGTTGAAGCAAGTCTATCAAAGTCCTATCCTTACATGTTAACTTCCTTTCATCTTTGAAAGCCAAAAGTTGTGAGCCAAACCCTAACTTGATTCTTGTTAAATAATCATGTTCATGTTATTTACATATTATTTGTGCTATATATTGTCTTGTTATCATGTCCATGATGTATAAAAGTGAGTAAAACAAGTTATTGTACATGATTGATAAGACAAGTTCATAAAACAAGTAAACTAGTGACTTTCTTGGTAAGACCTGATCAAAATGGTAAAAATATGATGTTGGATCATTACATATTACAGTAGAGGACTTAACAAGGAAACCATAGCAATTTGAACCACCCAAAACGAGTATACGAGTCAAAAGTTATGGCGATTTGAAATTACCAAAGATTTCCGGCAAAACTGCCAAATAGCTTCCTGATCAAATTTGGGTTTTGAAAGTCATACTTCTGGTCCGATTCATCAAAAAGTTAAAACACGAAAGTTGTCCGAAACGACGTTTTCGTTCAGGAATAAAGAAGCTCAAGACCTAAAAATGCTTTCCGAGTGATAAATTTCTTCAAATTCTAAACAGCCCATTTTTAGACAAAGTCATTACATATAGGTTATGGTTTATGAAGACCAAAGGGGTCTTATGACCTATAATCAAGACCACAACCATGGCTAGAGCCAAGGTTGTGTCTCATGACCTTGAAACAAGGACCAAAGGTCATGGCTAGGCCATGACGAAGTGATCATACCAACTTACATAGGCATAAACATGAAACAATGACTTAGGCGATAACTTGAACAAGCAATTTGGATCTACTTCACTTAAAAGGAAACCATGAGATTTTACCAAGAGAAAATGGTCATTCAAGACTTATGAAACTACCCCTAATAACAATCTTCATGTACAAATAAACTTTCCTAAGTTTATTCAAATATCGGACATGTAACCTTTCGGATCAAAACTTATATCTATATATTTCATCAACTACTACAATAGTAGGGAGCCTCATGTGAGGAGTTCATTATGTAAGCCGTCGAGATGAGTTGTGGATTTACGAGTTAAAGTGTCCTGGCTCCTCGAACGCTTACTAACATGACTTCTGAATTATGTCGGCCCGAACGGTAGTAAACGATATACAAGACATACATGTTTCATGAATCATTACTTTCAAAGACTTACAATATACATCATACCACATCATGGACTTAATGCAAGATATATATATAGGCACTCCGTTATATTCTTTACTCCAATCCTAAGTCGCGACATTCGATTATAGGTTGCTCGTAGAAACCTTCGCGATTCGACCATCACATTCATTACTTGCTATCTTACTTAAGGTGAGTTCATAGCCCCACTTTACATTACTTCAATGTTTTACAAACCCTTGGGGGGAATACATGCTATTATTTTTCTACTCGAACACAATGCTTTCTACTGTATGTTATTCGACTATGTTTTATTATCACTAAGTAACATCCTTGCCAAACCAAGATCCCTTAGTATGAACCATTTAATCACTTGCGAGGGTTACTTGCAAGTGAGCGCGAATATTGTGAATAGGCCTATTGGGATTGACGAATCCCATTTGTTTTGATTAGTTCAAACGAATGCATTAATATTTGAGACATTAGGTATGACGGCAAAGTACCTACCGGGATAAATCTGCCAATCGATATTGGTACACGTTAACGTTTTGGTTTCATAAGCTTAGTGTATAATACATTTTATGGGCGTATAATAACGTAGCCTACCTGTTTTGTTTTCCAAACCTTGGTGTGAGTCTACAGCTCACACTACGATTATTGTGTTCAAACGATTTACCTACAAACACTACGATTATGGTGTTCAAACGATTTACCTACAAACACTACGATTATGGTGTTCAAACGATTTACCTACAAACACTACGATTATGGTGTTCAAACGATTTAACAAACTCTATGAATATCACTCAACCTTTGTGTTGACCTCTCAAGCATGTATTTCAGGTTCATGACGATCAAGGATGGCACGGAAGGACACGGATACTCAAGAGGGCTATAAATTTACTTATCATTCAAAAACTCATTTATTATACATTGTAAACATGGAGCCAATTGGGACCTCATTTTGTAATCTCTGATATTTATATATTTTGAATGATACATCTTTTAAAACGACTCAATTGGAGTTCGTTTTCTATCATTGTGACTATTGTGCCGTCGAGTAACACCCAGTTCGAATTCCGCTGCATCCATGAATTGGGGGTGTTACAGATTGGTACCAGAGCCATGGTTATAGAGAAACGGGTCTAAGTGAGACCTAAACTATAACTACAATCACAAACAAAAACATTTTATAGCCTTCCGCTCTCCGTGTCTTCCATCCTCCAGACGATTATGGACTTAGTAAGCATGTTATGATACACAAACATATTAGTATATTCATATATACCCATATTGAGCATTTCCCCGTAAGCATTTTATGCTACATGAACACATATAAGTATATTGATATATACACACTAAGCATTTTATGCTACATGAACACATATAAGTATATTGATATATACACACTAGGCATTTTATGCTACATGAACATATTAGTATATTGATATATAAACTCGGTTTATTTTCAATCATTTTATCTAAACATATCCGCGTATGCCTATTCTAAGGCATTTCGGCACAGCCACACTCTCCCAATCATGTTCCTACTCCAACATTATATGTCCAAGACATTGTGAGATACAATGGTCTCATTCATTTTCCAAGACATTGTGAGATACAATGGTCTCATTCATTTTTCAAGACATTGTGAGATACAATGGTCTCATTCATTTTTCAAGACATTGTGAGATACAATGGTCTCATTCATTTTCCAAGACATTGTATGATACAATGGTCTTAATCATTTCTCAAATGTTTTGAGTCACACAATGACCTAACCTACTTCCCAGACATTGTGAATTGCACAATGGTCTAACCTACTTCCGAGACATTGTGTTTTGTGCAAATGGTCTCTAGAATTATTCCATCACATCATCAATATCATTTCTTATGATATCAAAAACCCGTCACAATCTATCGATTTCAAAACAAGAAATATGAGATTTCTAAAAGACAAACTAATTCATCATCGACAAAAGCTGAACTTTCTCTACATTCATCAAAGTTTTCTTATGAAACCTTCATTATTAAAAGTTCGTGATCCTGGCCAAGTATGTTCTATTTTAGAAATACTTAAAACTTCCTTTCCACACATATCTACCCATACTATCTTCTATGCAATGGAATGTGAAAACATACGTTACAAGTCTCTTATGGCGGGACTTGCAACTGAATGGTTTGACATCGCCTTTGTTTAGTGGACAGTTTACCGAAAGCAACGGACATATCACAAGTATACCTAATTTAGGTATTTGAAAATTTTATCGAACCTCGGCTAAATATAGACTAGTCACCTATATTTAACCTAGGGACAGTGGAATATAGTCTGACTAACTATATTCGACTTAAAATTTTCAAATACTGAGAGTAGTTGTACTAGGGTTATGTTTAGGTTGATTTCCTACATGAACACGATAAACCACCAGAATACATTAAAACAATCTAGAGACATGATAGTGTCTTACCACTCAGCGAGATCTTAACACCTTATTTGTATGATCCAAATTCATTCTTGAAATTTTTCATTTATGAGATAATCCGAACTACTATCTTGGGATAGTTACCAATTATTCTCTTCATCCTGTAGAAGTACCATCCTGTTTAGGATACCATTCCATCATAAACTTTTAAAATCTCTTAAGATTTTCAAAACAAACTCAACATCTATACCTAAGAGTATTAATGTTAAGCATACACTACACACTTTTGTTCATCAACATATCATAACATTATCTTCACAACCGTTGGAACCACAAGCTCATTAACAGATCTTGATGCACTTTTAAAGCTCAAATCATCCATAGTTACACCACAAGCACCCTTATCAGCTTTACAAGTTTGAATATTCATCTTGTACCTTTGGAACACCAGTATCATCTCGTAATACACTACCTTGTAACTCACCGGCTAAGTATGAATGTTGTGTCGGGAATTCTTGAGTAGGATGATTTATAATGTCCTTATTTGAATGGATTGGGATGCCTTTTCATTTAAATAAAGAAATTGTAAATCACCGAACCATAAGTTTATATTTCTCTATTTACATTGTTTGGGATGCCTCTCTATGTAAATAAAGAATTATAAACAAGTGGGCTTATTTGTATCCGAAATAACATAAGTATGAAGTCAACCTACATTACATTGCTCGGGTATGGCTTGATACCTACATTACATTGCTCGGGTATGGCATGATACCTACATTACATTGCTCGGGTATGGCATGATACCTACATTTTATTCGCCACAAGAAATCCTATCTTTTCACCGACATCGCTTCAAACCATGACATAAACACTAGGTACAACAACCGATTACCTACTAGGCTATGATTGCAACGACTATCCCAATTTCCATTAGTACGAGGTTTACACTTTGGTTTTCATAATGATAGTGCAATAACAAACAAACTCGTTGCGAGGCCATGTAACCATATCCATGTGCAGTCGTACCAAACTCATTACGGGGCCATGTAGCCATATGCATGGGCAGCCGTACAATTCAAACAGGACTTGGTCCAACCGCATGTTCAACGCTTATTCCATGATTCGATTCTTATATCAATTTCCATTTATTGGATTCCTATGTAAATTGCTATTGTTGTTCAACTGTTATATCAATTGCTATTGATACTTGACAACTATATCAATTTCCATTTTGATATTTAACTATATCAAGTTCTATTTGATATTCAACTACTATATCGATTCCTATTAATATTCGACTGCTATATCAATTTCCTTTGATATTCGACTATTACCATACCTTTCCTACATAAAAGCCTCATCCTACACCATACACTGAAATGACAAATCAAATTACATTACCGGAAATCCCAGACTTTGGTCCTCATAAGTAACCACACATCTTTATCGACACCACTCCAACATATGACACACATAGAACTTCGGGACGAAGTTCCCCGTAAGGGGTAGAGACTGTAACAATTCGCAATTTCAGGTTAATTACCATTCCCGGAAAATTTTACTATTCACTTTTACTATTCATTTTTTTTCCCGAAACTTTCCCGAAAGTTGATTTTTATTTGATTTTATCGAGTGATAAATCATTTCCATGGCAAATTAAAAGTTTAACTTTCATAAGCTCATTTTCGTGAAAGTTATTAAGGAATTACACGTTTTAGGGTAAAACGTCAATCAGAAATTCTACGCACAACGAAATTCAACCCCGTCAAGTGACCCCACATCGGAAAAATGTTTAACACACTCATGATTTATTTGAGAATTAATCGTGACTGAGAAAAACATGACCAAAAACTTCCCAGCAGGTCACCCATGCCTATACTACTCTCGCATGAGCACGCTTAACCATTTGGGCGATTAACCGTTAGACCACAAAACGCGTTTCTAAGACTATTTGAGTTTTCAACTTCTTAGAAAAAGTCAACATATTCTTTCCCTCCTCCATTGACCAAAAATCATCCCTTGATGTTATAAGTCATTTCATGATTTTTAGGCTTACGGTTTGATGTCTAAAAGACATTTAATACCAACCGACACTAGACTGAGCCCAGTCTAGACATTATAAGTCATTTTAAATCATTTTTATCACATTAGAAAAGTAATATTTTACTTTTCTCAGTTTTACGCAAAATTCGTACGTTTTACGTATTACGCGTTTTAGACCCGTGTTTCCAGTTTTTAGCAGGGTTTACCACCCAAATGGAACCTACCACTCATTTTATATTTTATTATGGAACTTATTGACATGTTTATCAATACTTTCAAATTCCATAATTTTACGACACCCGGTTTTACGTTTTGAGGCGTAACAACTTACGGTTTGCAGTTTTCGGAGTCAAAACACACTAGATATCTTGGATAATATCATCCAAAGTCCAACCCTTGTTCTCCAAGGTCTTGAAACCGGCCTAGGAGGGGGGGAGTCACCCCATGTGGCTTCCTCTCATGAATATACCCCTAGATCACCATTATATTACAACTTGGTCACCAAGTTGTAGTAATTTCCTAACACTTTCCTAACCTCCTCATTTTTGGACTATAAATAGCCCTCTCCCTCCCCTTCTTGTGCCGTGCATCCCTAAACCCCATAACCATTCCATCCTTTGCTCATTTTCCTTCCAATTTCTTGCAAGGTTCAAGTGTTTCTTCAAGGTTGAAACCCTAGTTTCTTTTAGATAATCAAAACACTTCCATAACCTCATATACTTGGTGATTTCTCTTGAGTTTGAATCCACTCAAGTCACCTAAACCTTCATCATCCATCTTTCAAGAATACCAAGGGTAGAAAGATTGTATGAAGTGAAAAAGGGTTGAAGCAAGTCTATCAAAGTCCTATCCTTACATGTTAACTTCCTTTCATCTTTGAAAGCCAAAAGTTGTGAGCCAAACCCTAACTTGATTCTTGTTAAATAATCATGTTCATGTTATTTACATATTATTTGTGCTATATATTGTCTTGTTATCATGTCCATGATGTATAAAAGTGAGTAAAACAAGTTATTGTACATGATTGATAAGACAAGTTCATAAAACAAGTAAACTAGTGACTTTCTTGGTAAGACCTGATCAAAATGGTAAAAATATGATGTTGGATCATTACATATTACAGTAGAGGACTTAACAAGGAAACCATAGCAATTTGAACCACCCAAAACGAGTATACGAGTCAAAAGTTATGGCGATTTGAAATTACCAAAGATTTCCGGCAAAACTGCCAAATAGCTTCCTGATCAAATTTGGGTTTTGAAAGTCATACTTCTGGTCCGATTCATCAAAAAGTTAAAACACGAAAGTTGTCCGAAACGACGTTTTCGTTCAGGAACAAAGAAGCTCGAGACCTAAAAATGCTTTCCGAGTGATAAATTTCTTCAAATTCTAAACAGCCCATTTTTAGACAAAGTCATTACATATAGGTTATGGTTTATGAAGACCAAAGGGGTCTTATGACCTATAATCAAGACCACAACCATGGTTAGAGCCAAGGTTGTGTCTCATGACCTTGAAACAAGGACCAAAGGTCATGGCTAGGCCATGACGAAGTGACCATACCAACTTACATAGGCATAAACATGAAACAATGACTTAGGCGATAACTTGAACAAGCAATTTGGATCTACTTCACTTAAAAGGAAACCATGAGATTTTACCAAGAGAAAATGGTCATTCAAGACTTATGAAACTACCCCTAATAACAATCTTCATGTACAAATAAACTTTCCTAAGTTTATTCAAATATCGGACATGTAACCTTTCGGATCAAAACTTATATCTATATATTTCATCAACTACTACAATAGTAGGGAGCCTCATGTGAGGAGTTCATTATGTAAGCCGTCGAGATGAGTTGTGGATTTACGAGTTAAAGTGTCCTGGCTCCTCGAACGCTTACTAACATGACTTCTGAATTATGTCGGCCCGAACGGTAGTAAACGATATACAAGACATACATGTTTCATGAATCATTACTTTCAAAGACTTACAATATACATCATACCACATCATGGACTTAATGCAAGATATATATATAGGCACTCCGTTATATTCTTTACTCTAATCCTAAGTCGCGACATTCGATTATAGGTTGCTCGTAGAAACCTTCGCGATTCGACCATCACATTCATTACTTGCTATCTTACTTAAGGTGAGTTCATAGCCCCACTTTACATTACTTCAATGTTTTACAAACCCTTGGGGGGAATACATGCTATTATTTTTCTACTCGAACACAATGCTTTCTACTGTATGTTATTCGACTATGTTTTATTATCACTAAGTAACATCCTTGCCAAACCAAGATCCCTTAGTATGAACCATTTAATCACTTGCGAGGGTTACTTGCAAGTGAGCGCGAATATTGTGAATAGGCCTATTGGGATTGACGAATCCCATTTGTTTTGATTAGTTCAAACGAATGCATTAATATTTGAGACATTAGGTATGACGGCAAAGTACCTACCGGGATAAATCTGCCAATCGATATTGGTACACGTTAACGTTTTGGTTTCATAAGCTTAGTGTATAATACATTTTATGGGCGTATAATAACGTAGCCTACCTGTTTTGTTTTCCAAACCTTGGTGTGAGTCTACAGCTCACACTACGATTATTGTGTTCAAACGATTTACCTACAAACACTACGATTATGGTGTTCAAACGATTTACCTACAAACACTACGATTATGGTGTTCAAACGATTTACCTACAAACACTACGATTATGGTGTTCAAACGATTTAACAAACTCTATGAATATCACTCAACCTTTGTGTTGACCTCTCAAGCATGTATTTCAGGTTCATGACGATCAAGGATGGCACGGAAGGACACGGATACTCAAGAGGGCTATAAATTTACTTATCATTCAAAAACTCATTTATTATACATTGTAAACATGGAACCAATTGGGACCTCATTTTGTAATCTCTGATATTTATATATTTTGAATGATACATCTTTTAAAACGACTCAATTGGAGTTCGTTTTCTATCATTGTGACTATTGTGCCGTCGAGTAACACCCAGTTCGAATTCCGCTGCATCCATGAATTGGGGGTGTTACATATTCCAAAGGCTAATTCCTACAGAAAAGACATAAGAATTATAGTTTTAGTTATCCTTGTCTAATTGTGATTCCTGCAAAAAAGACATAACAGATGTTCCTTAATATAAAATTGGAATAAGACCACGACTTTATCACGAGTTCCCTCCAATTCTTCCTCTGATGTACCTTAATATAAAATTGGATAAGAAATTAAAGAGTAATGATAATGAATCGGACTTCTGCACTATTTATTTTTATTTTTCTCTTTAAAAACTTGAATTATAGATGAAATCCAACAACTCTTGTGAAAACAAGTTTTTAGAAAACTAAAGATCAGCTAAATTAGAAAACAGTTACGAAAAAGAGACTTGAAAAGTTTTTAAAAGCTAAATTGGGACATAAGCTTGGCACAAGGTAGTACTAAACTTACAAAAAGCTAGAAGCTATTAGGCCTAATCCTAATATAAGCCAAGAAAACTACAAAGCAATCTAAATTAAGCAAATAAGCATGCTTCTAAAACTGGGCAGACTAACTGATGCAAATCAATAAATCCAAACACCCTAATTGCAGCTAGACAATAAGCTACTGAATAAGCTCTAACGACAATAATAAACTAGCAACTATAAAGCTCATATTATGAATTATCTATAAACACATAATCAGTCCTAAAGCTACTCTAGATAAGCAGATAATGGCCTGTGAACAAGCTGAGATAGAACAATATGACTTGGTGCAGGGCAATTCAAGCCTAATGAGGCTAGTTTGAGCTGTTCAAAAGCTATTAATAAGCTAAAGGAAAATTTCACAAAAATGGGCATCAAGTAGATCACCAACAATATATTAAGCATCCCAAAGTTAACTGATGCAGATGGTGAAGGTAAAATGCACAAAACTGAGTTTAACCAAAACCTTAGAATGCAAATCAGTTTATTAGTCTAGATGAACTAAAAAGATGCAAAGTTTGACAACAAAAGTCCGTGAATGAAGATTATGCAACTCTACTTGGAAAATCAGTTTCTATGCAATAATTTTTTGAAATACAAATGCAAATGCTCATTACTTACTTGGAAATACTAAGTGTAACCTGAAAACTGTTTCTAATCACAAATGCAGGCTAGATCAAATTGAGCAATTGGCCTAAAACTGGCTTTGACTTATACAGTCAAAACAATGCCAAACACCCTTTATAGGAGGCTGTTTTGGATTTATCACAAGGTAAGACTAATTTAAGCTTATTTTATGAAAGATAAATGATCAAACAACTAATCTAAGTGCTAATGAACATGTTTAAACAGAAATTAAACACTAGATTAAGCTATAACTAATTATGCTAATATTTTTGGTTTTTTTTAGATTTTAAGAGAATTTGAATAACAAGTAGAAGTGAAGACAAAACAAATAACATTTACCTGTACATCATTGACCAATTTTTAACATAATTTCATAAGCAATCCCAAACAGCCCTTAAGAAATAAAAAAAGTAGTAAATTACCTTTAAACTCGTTATCAATGGATAAAAGCAACAAGATTCCTTGAACCAGCTCCCAACACCTGTACTTATCCTTTCAGTCTTTCATTAACTGCACTTTGAATGTGTCAAAGGAACTTGATCAATATCCGTTCTCCTTGATCCTGTTTATAGGATATCACATTTGAACATAATCAAAAGTGATATAAACCGACCAATAATCTTGCTCACAAAGTTAAAATCAACAACCCATATTGACAGAATACATCAATTCATATCATATATATCTATACCAAAACCCAAATCCAAAAATCAACACGACTAAACATAATTCTGAATCCAACAAACAAACAATTTCAAAAACGCCAAAATTCAACACGACTAAACATCAAACAAATATCAACCGCGCCACAATGTAAACCATGCACCAATGACAGCGTCCAGTTCTGTATTCTCTAACCTCCGATCTTCACCCCAAGGTAACTACATGTAATTCAATCAAAATAAAGATAATTACCTCATAAACAAGGTGTACTTTCAGTTTAACAAACAACATGCAAAGCTATTTAAAATTACTTACTGTGTTCGGGAAATCATCATTTTGATATTTCAGCACAAAATCTTGCATCCACTTCATTACGTAATATCCATACTCCCACTCGCCCGGTCGTCGATTTACAATAGGGAGTTCCCACTTCAAGCTATCACCAAGAAACTAAAAAGAAAATAAGCAATATAGTTTTGTTAACATGTGTAAAACACAAATGAACCCTAAAACAATTAAGAAAAATGCTTACGAATCCACAAGTCCAGCAAGCATATACTCGTCATCAGAACGAAACACTGATGCCTTTGAAGAATCCAAAATGAACCCCCTTTCATGTTTGGGGCAAATTATGAAGAGCACATAGTGAGCGCTGCATTATGTGTAAACATGTACGTTTAAAACAATAAACATATAAAAAAAATAACAATAAAAATAGTAGTGCATGGTACCCTTGAAGATATGGTGCGACATAAAACTCATAACCCTCCAATGCCCGTGCCAAGTAATCTAAGGTAGCCCCTCTATTAGCCCCGTATACATATGGCGTGATCAACTCAGGGTGCAAGAAACCAACCTTATTATGTTGTGAACGTCCTTTAAGTTGATATAGTGACCTAATTAAAACATAGAAAAATATGTTAACGCAACTTATATAGAAAAAACATCGTCTTAGCTGCATACGGAAAATATTAATGTACTTACATCTCAAAGCAAGTCATAATGCCAAGCTCGAGCTTTTTATTAGTCAACAACTCAATTATGTCGGTTGGGTTAATTGCAAAGTAGGAATCTTCAACTAGTCGAAAGACCTCCTTATCAACATGAAGATTGTATGGCTCAACACAGTCATTACCCCTACTCATCCAGCGATTATAGTCATTCAACACACTCATTGGCCTATGTAACGTTATAGCTGGTTTTAGATCGTTTAACTTTTTTCTATACTCAGCCTTTCTTTTTTCATCCTGCACATAGAATGGTATTAATAGGATCTCATTATACCCAAGAATTGAAAGGTCTAGTCGAATTTAAAAACAAGTATGCCCTTTAGTATTAGATAAGACTTTCTACTTTCTTTAGGAAGTAAAAGGAAAATGCATATTTGTAAGATATTGTTATATTTCAATACATATACTAGCTATAATGTTTTAAAATTTACCCGCTCCTTAGCGTTAAGTTGTTCTGCAATCTTAGTTTTCGCCATTTTGTGGTTCGTCTTTTCTCCCAAGGCTTTTTTCTTGTTCGTGGGTTCTTGAGCAGTCTCTATTCCCTTTCTTTAATAATAATAATAATAATAATAATAATAATAATAATAATAATAATAATAATAATAATAATAATAATAATAATAATAATAATAATAATAACAATAATAATAATAATAATAATAATAATGATAATAATAATTAAAAAAAAAATTACCAAGTCCTTTGAAAGATCAACTAACTCAGGAAGCAACGTCGTATTCCCGTATTTGTCACGGGGAGCCTTAGCCAAACAATAATTACTCCCACGAATGTCTGGTACTTTATGAAGGTCTGTTGCTTTATCTGGGTCATTTCTTTCCTTTTCCCACTTTTCTTCAAACCCTCGATACCCTTTTGGTCCTAAGCGAGGCCGATCTATTTCATATTGTTTTGCACGTTCACTCGCTTCTGCACGCAGTTTCTTCAAATAGGAGTAACGACGAATTAGAAACCTGGAAAAATAATAATGTATCATAGTAATACAAAAGTAAATGAAACCTACAATTTTGTCAGGTGTGTTTTCTTTCCTACACAATTCTTCCCACACATGAGGCTCTATATACGTCCAATTGTCCATAGGAGATTTGTTATTGAGCATGTATTTACCTCGTAGTTCTGTCTTCCATGCCTTCCACTTAGTGCCACATGATAATAGTGTAGGGCCTTTGACATCATCATTCTCAAGTCTAAAATGTGTCTGAATGATATAGAAATAAAGATTATTGATTGTTAATACATGTACTAGTTAAAGTATATTGTAACTAACGGTTTTAGATATTATACCTTGATATCCAACCATAAAAAGTCTTTCTCTTTTTCTATCACATGCTTCCAGTCCTCTATGTTCATGGAAATTAACCTTCGGGTACGAGTTTCGATGTACTTTCCATATAAGCTTTGCCACTTACCTACAGCTTGACCTAACCGATTGAACTCAACAACTTCACCTGGTGGAAGATCTTGAATCTTATTGATTCCTCTTGTTTTTCGTGGAATTGTGGGGGGTTCCTAAAAAAACATGTAAACACTTGTAAGGCAGTAGAAATAAGAACATGAAGCAAGAGATCATTGAGCAAAGTATGTTTACATAATTATCAACTTATATAGTGTACAACTATAAGACAATAGAAATAAGAACATGCAGCAATACAGGATGTTTCAGGCAGTTGTGAGTACTGAATGTATTCCTCATAGTGATAATATGCCATTTATACAAAGGGGGATGATACAAATCACAATTTTAAAATTACATGCTGCTGTCGTTGATGAGAAGATAGAATTATATGGGAAATTACAGTTGATGAGAAGGCTAGTTAGGGTTGGAGGAAACTTCTTGAACTTAGAGACATTGTTAGACCTCATATTTGGTGTAGTTTAGGAGATGGTAAGTCTGCTATGTTGGCATGATACTTGGAGTGATATTGGACCTCTCGCAAAAATTATTTCCAAGAGACAAATTTTTAGTGCCATGATCACTTGTTCTTTAATAGCCAGAATCATATGTTAGAATAGATTATGATATCACAGATACTGAAAAACATATAGTTCTAGTTATTGCGTCATGTCTTGTATGATGTTTTCTAATTATTGTGTCATGAAAAACTACAGGTGTATTTTATTGTGGAGCACCGACACCAATAAAAGAGCTGAGACAACTAGCTCATGATTTCTCACATAAGACATCAACCAAATTTGAGTTTCACAAAGAGAACTTCTAAAAGTCTTTCCTTTTTGCCCCTCAAAAGACCTCAAGAAAGTGATCAAATTAAACCCTTATAGAATCGTATATCATCTGTACAAAGGAAGATGTTATAGTAGTGACTGGTGTCATCCTCTCATCATGGTGGTTGGGTTGATGTTAAATTAAGTAAATTTTGTTTAACTACCAACTGATAACCTAACTATTGACCCGAAATGCATATATTTCTTGCAAATTTTGAAATACATAAAGTATGAATATGAATGCATTAAATGCCGTTTTTATTTTTTGGAACTTTCCCAATCTTAGTTTTTCATAATACTTATTTATCATATCAGTATGCAAACAGAAGTGACGATATATTTACTTCATGCTGATCAGAGTATCAGACACGTGAAATGCAAGAATCAACAGATGGAGTAGATTATCTTCATCCCAAAAGGATAAGTGTATCAACAAAAATGTAAAAGAGCTTTTTGGTGCCCATAATATATGTCAGTTACTTGTATCATTGATGTAAGGAGTTAGGTACTGTCATAATAAGCAAATCCAAACGCCATTTGTGTGCAGAAAATAACCAGAAAAACAAACCCCATTTGGGGCTGTTTTGCAGCCAACAAACGCACCCTAGTTGGGGCTGCATTTCAGCAAACAAACACCCTTTTGGGTGGGCTATGACACGATGAATCATTTACCCCCTGGTGGGGCTGGTTTTGGACAGAAATAAGCAAACAAAACACACCCTTTGGGCTGAAATCAGCAGGTCCAAATGCTTCATTTGTGCAGAAAAATCAACAAACAAAACGCACTCTTTAGGGGCTGAAAATATGCAGAACCAACACCCCCTGTTGGGACTGCGTTGCAGCAAACAAACACCCACTGTTGGGTTGTGACACGCAAAAATAAACACCCTCTTTGGGTGGTATTTCCAGCCAAAAACCAAATAAAACCAAGTGCACCCTCGTTGGGCTGCTTTGGTGGACCGAGCAAAACAATACACAACTACCACCCTCGTGGTGTTGTGGTTGAACGAGGCAAGACCAAGACAAACGAGACCGAGCCGTGTTCACACGGGTCTCGACTCGAACCCCCGTGGGTTACTATACTTGACAGGAAATCAAAAGATTATTTAACCAAGTATCCAAATAAGTCATATGTTATCAAAGTAAGCTAACAAGCATGACCACACATAAGTTATACAGATTCATCACCAAATAAGCTAGAAATTATAAGCTGTAAACATAAGTTCAAAACAAACACCCTCTTAACTTTTTAGTCTGAAAACAACCCATACTAAACACATAAGCAGACACATGACAATTTATTATTTATGCATGCAAAACATAAACCTAAATCCAACCCTAATCCAACAGATATTAACCTTAAAATAAGTAACAATTGCGTATCAAAGTTAAATTAAGAAGAAGGAAAATACCATTTGATGTGCTCAAACTCAGATGAATGGCCCAAATTGAGCTTGGTCGTAATGGCAGAGGTGGGTGTTGGTTTGGGATATGATGTGATAAAAAAGATCGCGGTTAATATCTTGTCAAATGATGCAAACAACATCATGTATATTAAGAGCGTGGTGGTTAGGGCTAGATTGGCGGG
This sequence comes from Artemisia argyi, assembly GCA_030686995.1. Lineage (NCBI taxonomy): Eukaryota > Viridiplantae > Streptophyta > Magnoliopsida > Asterales > Asteraceae > Artemisia > Artemisia argyi. The sequence goes on from JARVZY010004195.1 coordinate 17,002, forward strand.
AAATCAATTGAGAGTGAAGCTGTGAAGGTGGAGGATCGTGGTGTTATGGTAGCGGTAAAAATTGGGGGGAAAGTTTGGGGAAGAATTTCTGGATCGTGGGTTTGTATAGTGTTATTTTTATTTTTATTTTTTTTACATAGAAGATGAAATTATTTAGTGACTTATTTAGTTGGAGAAAAGAAATTATTTTGCATATAATACATGCTATTTATTTAATTTATTCAGCTATGTCTCGGTTTGTAGCGCCTGCAAAAATAACAAATGTATAAAAACATATTAGTTGTTGGCCATAAAATAAGTATATTAGCTTAAATTTAGTTATAACTTGTGTTGTTGACTATAAATTTAGTTATAACTTGAGTAAATTATTTTATTACCTGACTTGTCATTCTTTGTGTCCTTCTTGATGATCCGATCTTAAATAAACAGTATCATCAAGAATTTCATCTAAAGATTGAATGCCACTAGAAAATGGAGGTAGCTCGTCAAACTGATTATAGTCGTCCTCGTCCACAACATCATCAACACCAACTATATGTCGTTTACCATGCATGACAATGTGCCATCTCTTGTCTTTTAAGTCCTCGACAAAAAATACTTGGGTGGCTTGGTTTGTTAGAATGAATGGGTCAGATTTGTAGCTGTTTGTGGAAAGATTGATGATGAGGCGAAAAATGAACCACTTTTAGGGGGTCATTTAAGCCCGGAATTGAATTTATTTGATCAAATATTGCCCTAAATCGTTCCTTTTGTGATTTTAGGTACTTTGGGAGTGAAATCTGGAAAAGGAAGCAATTCGGACGTTTTTGGAGCATAAAAGTGAAGAAAACGCTAAAGTCTTAATTTTTCATGCTGGGAACAGTAGGTGACGGCGTCAAGAGTAACTCCATGACGGCGTCAAGAGCAAAATTCCATGACGATCCAGTACAGATTTGACGGCGTCACGAAGTAGGGCGTCAAGAGTAAAAGTCATGACGGCCTGGAAATGATTATCACATGACGGCGTCAAATGTAGATCAAGGCAGTCCGAGAAGAGTTTTGGCGGCGAGGTGAAGGCGTCACAAGTTTATTCTTGACGCCGTCAGACCCCTTTTCCTATATATAGTTTTCTAATTTTCACATTAAAAAGAGAGAAGTTTTGGAGAAACCCTAAGTACGAACTTGGTGCTAATTTTACAGGTTTTTCAAGGGTTCCAAGCCCTTGATACCTTTCATATGTAATTGAGATAAGTGTTCTTTTAATTCAATCAATATGTCTATGTGTTTGTTGTCTATATCTTGTTCTTGTTTTAATTCCATCATGCTAGGCTAGATCTATCTTGTGTTTGCTTGGATCTAATGAAACCTAGATGTTAATTATGTGTTGATTACTTGTTTATACTTGTCTTGGATGAATGATTTATATGTTAGGCTTAAGAAAACTGGCAGATCTACAATTGGTAACATGCTTGAACGTCTTAAGAAACATGAACCGATGTGCACTAGGTCTTTATTGGTTGTATTTAATGCATGAGCCACTGTTTATAATCCCTATGGTTGTGCTGGGCATGGTATAGGAGGAGATAAGAGCTCATAGAATTGGGGAGTTAAGTGCGCCACCCCATGAATGGTATTAAGGAATACGATCCGTCATCCATGCAATTATAACAAGTAATTAACGTGTAAAAGATGTTTATGGAGTAGTGAAGCCTAAGTAAACACATTTTCTCCACTTATTGCTCACAACTTTAGTATAATTTAGTTTATTTTCATTTCTAGTATTTTATTTTGATTGCATCTTTAGTATTGGGTTAATTGATTAGCAACTAATTCCGCCCAAATCCTTCAAACCCGAGATTTTTACTTGCTTTCTAAAAAATATAAAATACAAAAATAATCATCCCTCACCTTTAGAATTAGTATTTAGGTTTTCTAATCCTAGCGACACTATTCCTAAGCTGAACGATCAATCCCCCGGTACTTGTCACTATACTATACTACAACGATCAGGTACACTGCCTGGTGGGGGTTGTAAGCTTCTCAAGATCCCTTGAGAGGTAAAGCCTGGTGCGATTCCCACGTATCAAGTTTTTGGCGCCGCAGCCCGGGGAATAATTATTGTCTAGGTTAGAATTTCTTTTTATTAGGTCTACTTGCTAGATTCCTTTCTAGTAAGATTTTATTTTTATTTTTAGGTTCTCTTTAGTCTATCTTATTTCTTTGTGCCTTTGTTCGTAACCATCCGACATCATGGACAACGGGAACATCTTTGAACCCGTCATCCCACCACAACAAAACCCACCATTAGAACCCCATAGGCCCCGAACCTTAGGAGAGTATTCCCGACCTAGCCACCAAGGCTACCGAAACACCATTGAGCTCACCGGAGCCAATGTGACCCCCTTGCGATCCGACACCATCCGGTTGGTGCAAAGCGGATGTGCATTCCATGGACTTCGTTCCGAAGATCCAAACCAACATCTTAAGGACTTCCTCAAAATCGTAGATTCCATAGACCTAGATGTTGCAACTAGAGAGACAACCCGATTACGCCTATTCCAATTCTCTCTACGGGATCAAGCTAGTCAATGGCTTGAGCGTTTACCCGCGGGATCCATCACCACATGGGATAACCTCACCAATCGCTTCCTTACTCAATTCTTCCCATCGGGGAAGACTGCAATGTTTAGAAATGACATTCTGATGTTTGAACAGCAGCAGGGTGAAACTTTCTACGAAGCTTGGGCCCGTTTTAAGGATCTCCTCCACAAGGTCCCTCATCATGGTATAAACCTTTGTTTATTAGTCCAGATTTTCTACGACCATGTTGACTATCACACTAAGCGCACAATCGATAGGGCCGCGGGAGGTAAATTGCGTGATAAGAACGCCGAGGAGTCTTGGGCAATTATCGAGGAGCTCGCCGCTGATAATCATGAGATGTGGGAATTTAATCATACGATAAAAACGGCCATCAATGCAGTCTCGACATCTGGAGGGACCACCGAAATCCCCGATGAACTCCTATGCAAACTCGAGGCAAAAGTTGACTATTTTGAGGAAAGACGAAGGAGACCTTTAAGTCCTAGGCGGGCTACTGTCAATTCTGTCTCGAAACCAACTTCAACACCATTATCCGAGTCACCCTCTAGAGAAAATGTCGAGAGTTTTCAAGACTATTCCCCACCTTGTTCCCCTCCCAAGGAGCTTAGCTCGGAGTTTGAAGCTAGGATGAGAGAATATATGACGACTCACTCAGATCGGCTTGCTAGATTCGAGGAAGCAGTTTATAAGCAAAAAGAGGAGATGCAGGAGAAAATGAGTCTATTAGAGGAGTATGCCAACCAGAGAACCCCCGAAAGAATGCTACTAAGGAAAGAAAGCGCCACTCCCACCACCCAATTTGTTAACTCCATCACCATGGTCCAAAAGGATAACGAGAAGGTAGAAACCCCTGCCAAACAGACCTTGGAAAAACCACCAGAGTCCCAACCTTTGAGTTACTACCTGAAATATGATATTAACGAAGACACCATAACAAATTGGATTAAGGGAGATGGGCGTAACCAACCTTCCAAGCAGGGTTCTGAGAAAGAGGAAAAGGTAAGAGATGAGTATGATACGTTACATGGGGGATCAGTATTCGAGAGGCTATTGGTACAAAAAGTGGCTACTAAACAGAATACATGTGGGAATTTTGAGATACCAACCAGCATCGGGGGCTTGAAATATCTCAGTGCTTTCGCCGACCAAGGATCGGAAGTAAATCTTATGCCCCTAACTATTTACATCCAACTAACGACAAAGATGCCGTCCCCTACTCGTGTTAGGTTATCCCTCGCTGGACACTCGTACGTATACCCCCTAGGAATCGCGGAAGATGTACTAGTTCATGTCGCAGGACTCATGTACCCCGTTGATTTTATGATCATCGATGATAAAGGAGATGGATGCATGCCAATAATCCTTGGGGCACCATTCCTTGCCACCGCTAGGGCTGTCATTAAGTATGAAGGTAGGAAGATCGAGCTAAAATCTGGAAAAAGAAAGATTAGCTTCCCCATGACTCCGTGAAGTGGACATGAGAATTTGAGTTGGAGAAAGATCAAAAACAACATTGACACGACACCCATTCGTGTCCAGAATAAAATTCTTGCATGGGAGGCAAGAATCAAAAGATATAAGGAGGCTAAAAATGAAAGAAGCAAAAGCCATAAGGTTCAGGCCGAATTCGAACATACTCAACCCATAGAAGATCATGTACCATTAGAGGAAGGGAACTTGGTACTCTTGAGACACTTGGAAACAACAATACCACCCGATAAACCAAGTCCTTGGTGGTATGGGCCATTCACAACCGAAGGTGTGAGCCAAGATGGGGTAGCTAACTTGAGAAGTGAAGTAGGTGGAATGGTGATTGCGAGTATCGACAGATTGAGGCACTACCACCATAACAGTAATGATCACAACTACATGGGGTATATCATTTCAAGGGATGAGGTCACGTAGTAACCCATGACCTTGAGTCTAGCTACAAGACTCGTAAATAAAGAAAAGTGCTTCTTGGGAGGCAACCCATGTTTTGTGTGATTTTGCTTGTTTGTTATTTGCTTCCGTATGCATGCTTAATTTTTATTGTTGGTAGATCATGTTTCTAAACTAAATAGTGGAAATACTTTACTTTGTTGTTTTGGCCTAGTCTTAACTCCACCTAAAGGTATTTTTGCAAAAGATAAGTGTAAGGGGAAACCCCAAATATGTTTTCAAGAAACAAACCGATCATGATTCTCCACAATATTAAATGAACATGTATATTCGTATTTGTTAGAGTCAAATGCTTGTATTGAGTCATAATGAAGTTTTGCAGGATTTTCCAGGAAGTAGGACCAAGTTTTTCCAGAAATTTTCCGGAAACTTAACATAAGAATTTCTGCAGGTCACTTCTGACGGCGTCAAGAGTTTACTCTTGACGGCGTCAAGTGTAAAAATCTGGAAATTTTACCAGTTTTGTTTTTCTAACGGAGTCTTATGGTTTTTGTGAATTATTAAGTTTTATAATCTCCAGGAGATCTGCAAACTTCATTCCACAAGCATTATATCTTATCTTGTTTTCTAGGATTTAGTAACTTATATAGGATGCCGCCGATTTTACGTGAGGTTGTCTTGTCTATTTTATTAGGTTTTACAGGTTATGTATGACAAGAAGATGATTTATATTCTGCAAGGGAAGCTTTGATTGTTCATTTTCTTGGTGGAAGATTTAACCTGGCCACCTTATTATCCATACCGAGCGAATCAGGGGAGTATTTGATTTCATTCTTTTTAACTTTTTCACTTTTACATTCTTTACTTGAACATTGGGGACAATGTTCATCTTAAGTGTAAGGGGAGGGTAAAAAGATGATACCTTACATATGCACTTTCGCTTGAGTTTGTTTTGTTTAATGGTAGATGTGTAATAAAACTATGAGAAATACTTGTTAGTGCAATTTTAGCGCCAAATTTAAAATTTTTTACAACATTTAGGAGTGAAACTTTAGCCCTAGCAAGCGTCTCATGGATAGGAGATTGTATGACTAGCACATAACCGTATATTCAGAAAAATTTTTCACCCAAATATGTGAGGTTCGCCTTTAGATTTGATAGGAAAAGCATTTACTATTAGTGCTTATGAGTGTACCGGTAGCATTTAGATTCTAGAACTTGCATTAGTGATGCATCCCGAGACCGCTAGTGAGACTACATTCGTGTAGTAGGATTTACTACATGATAAGAGGCATTAGGATCACCCTTGTGTTAAACCCGAATCATAATTACTTGACCATTTAAGTCATATTACTTGGCTAGTTAAGTCAACTAATTTTTTCCACACCCTTAGCGTTGTACTCATTTTTAGTACACGAAACCCCTAGTACACCCCTCCGAGCCTATCTTTTCGTTTCTAACTTTAAGCATTTTACTTAAAGGAAGAATTTGTTACACCCCACTTAAATGTACAACCAAATCGCCTTAGCCTTCCGTGTATGCGCTCATTTTTAGTGCATTATTGTTATTTGTTAAACCCTAAGTTAACTATCTAATTGATTACATGGTTGCTAAGTCGAGTCATATCCTTGTACATATTGTTTTGGGACGATTGGGACTCATGGGTAAAGTACTTGTTTTATGGAGTAATGGGGAAGAACATCATATATTACCCCCATATGTGCGTTAATCTTAAAAGTGCTCTAAGTGTTTTGATTTTCTTAATTCGAGTCATTAGATTAGTTTATTGTAAAGTATGTAAAAATTCAAGTGTAAGGGGAATGTTCATCCCCTATGATGTATTATTTTGGATGGTAGGGTAAGAGTGTATGAAAAAAAAAATCGAAAAAACAAGAAAAAGAAAAAAAAAAAGAAAAAGGAAAAAGAGAAAAAACATACGGACTACCATCTCTTTTTATTCTATGTTCATTTTATGTTTTTGTTATTTTTCATTTATTAGCTTAAGTCGAGTCTAGCCTTGGCTTAGCAACGCTACATTGTACATGTAATTAACCAAGATTGTTAACTCGCCACCAGTAAAAACTTCCTTTATCCAACAAAACCGTGTATTTCATATCCCTACACCTAACATTACAACCCTTTAAAAGACCTCTTTGATAGTTTATCCTAGGTGCTTACACCATGT
>JARVZY010004196.1:0-23656 GCA_030686995.1 Artemisia argyi
ATCACCGAACCATAAGTTTATATTCCCTATTTACATTGTTTGGGATGCCTCTCTATGTAAATAAAGAATTATAAACAACTGGGCTTATTTGTATCCGAAATAACATAAGTATGAAGTCAATAAACACTAGGTACTATAACAGATTACCTACTAGACTATGATTGCAACTACTATCCCAATTTCCATTGATATTCAACAACTATATCAATTTCTATTCAACTACTATATCAATTCCTATTAATATTCGACTGCTATATCAATTTCCTTTGATATTCGACTATTATATGAATCTCTAGTAATATTCAACCATGTTATCAATCTCTATTGACACACCATATTCTGAGACAAATCAAACTACATCACTGGTAATCACAGACTCTAGTCCTCATAAGTAACCACACCTGTTCATCGACACCACTTCAACATATAACACACACAGAACTTCGGGACGAAGTTCCCCGTAAGGGGTAGAGACTGTAACAATTCGCAATTTCAGGTTAATTACTATTCTCGGAAAATTTCACTATTCACTTTTACTATTCATTTTTCCCGAAATTTTTCCCGAAATTTGATTTTTGTTTCTTGGCCTCGAGTGATAAATCATTTCCATGGCAAATTAAAAGTTTGACACTCGTCAGATCATTTTCGTGAAAGTTAATAAGGAATTACACGTTTTAGGGTAAAACGTCATTCAAAAATTCTACGCACAACGAAACTCGACCGCGTTAAGTGACCCCGCATCAGAAAAATGTTTGACACACTCATGATTTATTTGAGAATTAATCATGACTGAGAAAAACATGACCAAAATAAGCCTCGGCCGTGAAAAACTGGAATTTTCAGTTTTTCAGCATTTTTACTCAGCCGTAACCTTAGCCTATACCTGAACCGCGTTTCTAAGACAATTTGAGTTTTCAACTTATTAGAAAAAGTCAACATATTTTTCCCTCCTCCTTTGACCAAAAATCATTCCTTGATTTTATAAATCATTCCTTGATTTTTAGGCTTACGGTTTTAAGTTTAAAGACATTTAATACCAACCGACACTAGACTGAGCCCAGTCTAGACATTATAAGTCATTTTAAATCATTTTTATCCTATTAAAAAAGTAACATTTTACTTTTCTCAATTTTACACAATATTCGTACGTTTTACGTATTACGCGTTTTAGACCCGTGTTTCCAGTTTTAGCAGGGTTTTAGCACCCCAATGGAACCTACCACTCATTTTATATTTTATTATGGAGTATTTTGACAAGTTTAACCATTCTTCCAAGTTTCGTATTTTTACGATACCCGGTTTTACGTTTTGTGACGTAACTTACGGTTAGCATTTTACGGAATCAAAACATACTATATATCTTGGATAATATCATCAAAAGTCCACACTTGCTCCCCAAGCTTGGCAAACCGCCTCTAGGGGGGGGGGATTCACACTTGTGGCATGATCTCATGCATAGAGCTCCTAGATCATTACATGTGTTCAACTTGGTGAGCAAGTGTTGACAAGTCAATGAAATGTAACCTCCTCAAGCTCCTATAAAGCCCTCTCCCCCTCCTCTTGTACGCCACACATAACACACACCATCATCTCATCCCTAGCTCATTTACTTCCAAGTTTATGCAAGATTCAAAGAGCATAACAACATAGAAACCCTAGATTGGTTTTAGGTAATCAAAACACTTCCAAACCCTAAGAACTTTGGTGATTTCTCTTGAGTTTAGATCCACTCAAGTCACCTCAACTTTCATCATCTCTCTTTCAAGAATACAAGGGTAGAAAGATTGCATGAAGTGAAGTAGGGTGAAGCTTAAGTCTATCAAAGTCTTTACCTTACATGTTAACTTCCTTTCTTAATTGAAAGCCAAAAGTTGTAAGCAAAACCCTAACATACTTCTTGTTAAATATCATACTCATGTTACTTACATATCATTCATGCTATATTTTATCTTGTGATCATGTCCATGATGTATAAAAATGGGTAAAACAAGTATTGATACATATATGTAACTTATGTTAATTAATCAAGTAAACTAGTGACTTTTATGGAAAACCACGACCAAAATAGTATAACTATGATATTGAATACTTACCTAATGTTAAAGAGGACTTAAAAAGGAAAACATAGCAATTTGAATCACCTAAAACGAGTACACGAGTCAAAAGTTATGACCATTTGAAATTACCAAAACTTTGCGGCAAAACTGCCTAAACAAACTGTTTTGCATTCTGCCATTTTGAAAGTAGTACTTCTGCCCCGATTCATCAAAAAGTTAAAACACGAAAGTTGTCCAGAACGACGTTTTCGTTCAGGAACAAAGAAGCTCGAGCCCTGAAAACGCTTCACGAGTGAGAATTTTCTTCATATACTTAACAGCCCTTTCAAAATACTCATATGACTATGATTTTGTTATGGTTTAGTATAACCAAGAGGTCTAATGACCTAAATTCAAGACCACAACCATGGCTAAAGCCAAGGTTGAGTCTCAAGACCATGGAACAATGACCAAAGGTCACGGCAAGGCCATGACTAAAGGACCATATAAACTTACCTAGGCGAAAACATGAGCTAAAGAGTTAGCGATAACTTAAACTTACAATTTGGATCTACTTCATCTAAAAGAACTATGAGAGCTTACAAGTAATTGTCATACAAGAGTTAAGAAACTCACCCTAATAACAATCTTCATGTAATCATAAACTTTCCTAAGTTTATTCAAATATTAGACATGTAACTTTTCGGATCAAAACTTATATATATATTTTATCAACTACTACAATAGTAGGGAGCCTCATGTGAGGAGTTCATTATGTAAGCCGTCGAGATGAGTTGTGGATTTACGAATTAAAGTGTCCTGGCTCCTCGAACGTTTACTACATGACTTCTGAATTATGTCGGCCCGAACAGTAGTAAACGGTATATAAACTATACATGTTTCATGAATCATTTCTTTTCAAAGACTTACACTATACATCGCACCACATCATGGACTAAATGCAAGACATATATATAGGCAATTCTTCATATTCTTAGACATTATTCCAAACCTAAGTTGCAACAATTATTCTAGGTTGCTCGTAGAAGTTCTTACGGCATATCCATCATTCTCATTATACATCATCCAACTCAAGGTGAGTTCATAGCCCCACATTTCATTACTTAATTGTTTTACAAACCCTTGGGGGGAATACATGCTATTATTTTCAACCGAACACAATGTTTTCAAATTGTATGATTGCTTGATTGTTTTATTATCACTAAGTATCAGCATTGCTAAACCGAGATCCCTTATTATGAACCATTTAATCACTAGCAATAGTGAGCGCGAATATTGTGAATAGGCCTATTGGGATTGACGAATCCCATTTGTAGTGAATACGTTCATACAAATGCATTAATATTTGAGACTTGGGTATGCCAGCAACATACTTACCGGGATAACTCCGCCGATCGATATTGGTACACGTTAACGCTTTGGTGTCATAAGCTTAGTGAATAATGATAATACCTTCTCCGGGCGTATAACAACGTAGCCCATCTTTGTTTTCCAAACATGTGTATGAGTCTAATTAACTCATACTACCAATATATTGTGTTCAAACATTAAACAAACTCTATGAATATCACTCAACCTTTGTGTTGACCTCTCAAGCATGTATTTCAGGTTCATGATGATCAAGGATGGCACGGAAGGGCATGGATGTTCAAGAGGGCTATAAATTCTATTATCATTCAAAAACTCGTTTAATGTAAATTGTAAACATGGAACCATTTGGGACCTCATTTTGTAATCTCTGATATTGATATAATTTGAATGATAAATCTTTTAAAACGACTCAATTAGAGTTCGTTTTCTATTATTGTGACTATTGTGTCATCGAGTAACACCCAGTTTGAATTCCGCTGCATCCATGAATTGGGGGTGTTACATGTTACGGGAAGTCCGCCTTCGTGTTCCGGCTATTTCACGTTGGGTGGAATTTTGTTACTCCAGTCCTGCCAGATTATATTATGGCGAGCATACTTTATGGTCGCACCAAGGGGTGCAACAGGGTGATCCGCTTGGGCCTCTTCTTTTTGCTTTAGTGTTACATCCCTTGGCATGTAAGATTAGAGACTCCTTTACCCTTTCTCTTCAAGCTTGGTATCTGGATGATGGTACTATTATTGGAGATACTTTGGTTGTGGGGAAGGTTTTAGAGTTGATTATGATGGATGGACCTAGTTGTGGTTTACACCTCAACGTTGATAAAACTGATGTTTTTTGGCCAAAGGAAGACCCCAGGAGCAGGTATGTTGGTGTTTTTCCCCCTAATATTTCTCGACCTTCACATGGTGTTAAATTATTAGGTGGGCCCGCCAGTGTGGACTTTGAGTTTAGTAGTAAGTTTGTTATGAAACGGTTTGCTAAAACTATTGAACTTATGGATGCTGTTGCCAAGCTTAATGATCCTCAATGTGAGTTGTTGTTACTGCGTGCATGTGCTGGTATTTCCAATTTGTATTTTTCTATGCGCACATGTCCTCCTCGGGTCTTTGAGGGTGCTCAGGTTTCTTTTGATGCAGCCCTTCGTTCTTCTTTGGAACGTATTGTCACTGCTTCTGAGCCTGGGTTTGGTGCTTGGCAATGGAGACTTGCCACCCTACCGTTTGCTTTCGGGGGACTTGGTGTGTATTCTGCAGGTGATGTCTTGAACTATGCCTTCCTTGCTTCTAGACTTCAATATGCCAGCTTACAGACTAAGCTTCTCCGTAGTTCTGGTATTGTGACTACTGGTCCCTCATTTGATGATGCTTTGCGTACTTTTAATGTGAATATGGAAATTGATCTTTTGAGTAACCCTAGTGAGATCGTTGCCCCCAAACTTATGAAGAAATTGGCAGATATATATTTCACACGTGTTGCCCAAACGGTTGAATCCACTTTCCATTTATCCCCTAGACAAATGGCGTTATGGAGCTCACTAAAAGAGGATTACACGTCAGATTGGCTTAGGGTGGTACCGATATCCGGATTGGGACAAACTATGAATGCCAGGACTTACCGATGTGTGTTGTGTTATAGGTTGGGTGTTCCTCTTTTTACTGTCCAAGTGCCGTGTTCAGCTTGTTCTAAGGTTTTTTCTGGAGATATTTTTGGGGATCATGTTGTTTCGTGCGCAGGTATAGTTGGTATTAAACATCGGCATAATGTTGTGCGCGATGTTCTTGTTGATATATGTTCTCGGTCTGGAATTTCAGCTCGTAAGGAGGTTGATATTGGGCTTCATGGAGAAAGGGACAAAACCTTACGTCCAGCTGATATGTTACTTTATTCTTGGGATGGTGGACTTGATGTTTGTGTTGATCTTACAGGATCGTCACCTTTGACGCGTTCAAGTATGGTTGATTGTTTGCCTGGTCGGGCAGTTATTGAAGCCGCACAACGTCAACGGGTCAAGTACGAGGCTAAATGTGTTGATATTGGATATGGGTTCCTCCCCTTTTCATTATCTTCTTTTGGAGAACTTGAAAAAGATGCAGTGACCTTATTAAAGCGTATTCGACGATTTTCTATGACTCAAGACATTGGAGCACGTGCTGCTCAGCATATTTTTAGTAGGATTAGCTTTGCTATAGCTAGAGGTGTGGGGGCCCAGTTAGTTTCTCGGCTCCCCACTAATTTCTTGTAAATCCTATTTGTTTTTAATAAAGTGATGTTATTATAAAAATAATAATAATGATGATGATGATGATGATGATGATGATGATGATAATAATATGAAACAAACACTTGTTCAAATCCTCATTCCCAGTAACCACTTCAACTTCAGTTTGGTTATTTGAGCTATTATAATAATAATAATAATAATAATAATAATAATAATAATATGAAACAAACACTTGTTCAAATCCTAATAATAATAATAATAATAATAATAATATGAAACAAACACTTGTTCAAATCCTCATTCCCAGTAACCACTTCAACTTCAGTTTGGTTATTCGGCAATCTAACATTCCTCTTGAGATTTCTTTTCTTAGTTGAAATTGGGGATCTCAGCTAATTTTGGCGCCAAAAACACCAAATTGGGGGTTTTTCCTACTCGTAACGAAAATCAAATCAACTCATATCATCATGATCGTACTGATGAGACGAATCGATTGATGGTTGAAGAAGAAGAAGATGAAGGATTTTGTTGTTTATTGGCGTACTAGGATGGTGGGAAAAAACGTTTAAGTATTCCAGGCATTGTACTTTTCCGGTTAGACCCGGTCATATCCGGTCAAGACCCGTTGTCGTTTTGAAATGATTCCACATATGAACAAGGTAATACTGGTAGTCGAGTCAAGTAGAGACTTGTTGATAGGTGAAGGTTTTTTGTAGTTAAGGATAATGCCAGGGTGATTAGTTCGCGCGGTGGTGTAGATTCGTTGTTCGTGAAATGTGGCGTGTTGTGTGTTGAGGAATTTGCCTGAGTTTTGTTCATGTTAGTTAGGGGTGTTTTTGTTGAGAGTTGTCAAGTCTAGGACGGTTTTGGCGCAGGAGTATGGATTGTAGAAATGTATGTTGATGGTGCAAAGAAGTTACAAGAAACTATAGGTCGCTGGAAGCTATGGGGTATGTTTGGGTGACCGTAATGATCATAATCGTTCTCAAACATCATCTGTATGTATTTATTTTAATTTACAGTTTTGCACTGCTTCTGCATCCTTGTTGTTCATAATTTTATTCTTAGTAATTAATCTTAGTTGAGAGGCATTGTTATTACTTATTAGTTTAAAGTCTACTAAGATATATGTGTTTTGTTAATCGGTTTGGTGACCTAACTTTGATTAAGTAATCTTTATTACTAAAACTCAATAATATAACAATTAAGGATCTGAACTTAGTAGTTTCATACTCAGTACTGCACTTGGTAAATCAGTTTATCTCTTGAGCGCTTTTTGTAGTGAATTGAATCACATTGTGTCACCATTTACAATGTATTCGTTTATCATGGAAGTCCATGTCACTACACTTCAATGACTAATCCAATAGAGTAAAAATGGTCTCTGCACAGTACCGAGGAACAGAAACCCTCCACCAATATTCGCATCAAATTGCGTCAACGTTTTCGAAGTGGGCTTATAGAGGAATCAGACCTACTATGAGTTTCCACCAATGTTACTTCATCATCATAATCATAATTATCAAAACTGTTTCCAAGTGGGCTCAACCTAATCTTACCATAAACTTCATCGGTTTCAAAGTCTGCCCAGAACTTAACATCAACCACCCTGCAAAGTACAAAAGTGGGAACCCTAGGCATCCCACTAAAATTTTCAATCGTGCGTGTATGTTCAGCATGTCCTTGTGGAAAAAAAGACACCTTTTAATTCGGGAAAGGCATTTGAATCATCCCACCAGCACAAGCTTGCCATAATCGAGGGTCAACACTCCTCTCTACCCCGTTCATATTTTTCACTTGTTTCTATATCTCTACCTATTTGAATACTGTTTTCCTCTCTGGATAACTAAATAAAAACCGCGGGTGTACTCTATGCGCCCTATTTACCTTGTAAATGTTGCAGGCAGATTTATAATGAAAAATTTAGGCCAATTCAAATATCACAAAATCAACCCAAATTCTAACTGTTACCAATATATGCTCGGTAATTCCAAAAAGTAATAAAACACACATGAACATACTCGTTGATTGCATCCAGCATACTTGCGCATATTTCAGTCTCGGGTTCCTGTAAGCAAAAATTTAGTAAATATTGGAAACAGCCCGAAATAAGGAGATTGAAAATGACAAAGTTAAACCTTTTGTAACGCCTCTATTAGAGCTAGTCAGGCAATTGTTTTAAATAGGGCTCATTGCACCTGGACTGCCCCCTTCTCAACAGCTAATTTTGTTGAACGAAGTAACTCTCGCATAGCTACAGGTCAAAGAAAAAGTCAATGCTTTAGCTAATTTTAAGGTTATTCGGTATGAATTTGTACCTGAAACTACAGCTTTCCTAACTTCTTCATGAAAATAAAATTTAAGCGGTACTAATATTGGAGCAACCTGTTCATGTATTTAGCTTTTATACTTGGAAAGTGCCTTATGCGGTCTCAAACAACACTGCCGTCAAATAAAAAGAATTCATTTTATTGTACTGACTCAAAGGATTCTAATTTACTATACATAATGTTCAGTAACTCCAAACTCAATCTCTCGAAAACTTTATCCGGCCCACCACTCAGAATCAAAACTAAAACTTTACACATAAATCAACAACCAAACATAAACCCAAGATTACTTAAGCAATCTAAAATTCACTACCTTTTCAGTCAATCATTAATTAACCACAAACATATTACCAATTCACCAACAGATAATACTAATTCAAAGAGGATTTGATCGATTGTTATGTTGAGAAACGGCACAAAGCAAAACTCTAATGACTTACGTCGTTGTTATGTTTATGAGAGCCGCTTGACAGCTACTTCTCGTCCATCTTCCAAGACACCCTTAAATACCCAAGTTACAGTTTACAGTGTTGGTAAGACCAAAATGCATAAACAATAAACAAAAAACTTTGTTAATAAAAAAGTAAGTGTGGTTCAATTCGTCCCATTTCAGAAATTACGTAATTCATTTATGGCATTTACCCCATAACAAAATTCTCAAACTTATACTCGATACTAATTAGTATGCATATTCAAGACTCAAGTTCAGATGCTAGCATGTTGGTTGAAATGCAATATATTAATCAAGTACGCAAACCTACCTCCAGTACTAAACACCCATAATGCAAAAAGTACTAAACTTTACGCTAGTTCTTAGCAATTTCAAATTTAGATATCAAAAATAGTGTGGCAAATAAAAGTAAATATCATATTCAATTGTGTGGCTGTGTTAGATACCTACAGTATTATGATACTATGTTCATTGATTTGTCCACTCACAGGCATTGTACTTTTCCGGTTGTATCCGTTTAGACCCGGCTATACCCGGCCCTAACCCGGATGACCCGGTCATATCCGGCATATCCAGTCAAAACCCGGTTAGACCCGGTCATATCTAGCCAAGACCCAGTTAGACCCGGTCATATTCGGTCAAGACCCGGTCAATTCCGGTCAAGACCCGGCTATACTCGGTCATATCCGGCCAAGACCCATATTCGGCTTCAAATGATTCTACATATCAACAAGGTTACACTGGTATCGGGTTTTTTCTACTTTTGTTGTAGTGCATGGTTTGAATCTATGTATTAATTAAGGATCTGAACTCGTAGTTTCATAATGTTAATGCAATATTATTCGGTGCACTTGGTAAGCGTTTTGTGAATCGTAAACACAAATTATTAGCACATTATCGATTTCACAAACACACATATTACGAAGGCATAGGTTATCTAACTAAGCTTGATATGAAAGCAAAATGTTGTTTGTTTTAAAGTACATTTTTGTATAACTTCAAAAGCTCATATATATGATAGAAACTTGATTCATTCTCACAACCCTCAGTAAGGCATATCGAGTGTTCGTCCTACCTTTTTCTCACTAACAATGATGGCCAGATCGAGCAGGCATAGGTGCCATGGTGGTTGCTAGTGGCGTGTTCAATCCCCATCGTTGTCAAAAAAGTAAGTACGTGAGGTAACGGGTCAAAGTGGGTAGCAATAAGTAAGTTTGAACACACATTGAGACCATTCACCAACTAAACTTAACGAAGAGCTTGTTAGTGTTTCCCATTCTCCTTTTGAGACCATTTCTTATTTCACAATATTCGAGGTCCAGCCAATTTCCAGATTTGTTTTCCATCGCGCGCCCCAATATCAATTAGCTTCAAGAAGTAATCAGTGGTTTCGAGCCTCATCTGAAGACGCGCCTCTACATACAGGGGCTGGCAAATAGAAAACAATGCATTAAAGAGGAGTACCGACTAGTTAATAAACAAGCCTAGCTTGTTTAGGCCTATACTCGACTCAGCTTAGATCGTTAACACCCTGTCTAGATCCGCCACTGCTTGATCCTGAGTTAGATCCACAACTATTAGGGTCTACCATTTTGAAACTTTAACATCTTTAACAATAAGGGACCAAAAGTGTAACAAGTTTTATAATGGATACCGTTATGTAAATTTTGGTATTTAGAGACCAAAAAATGTAATTTGGTATAACTATAAGGACCATCGTGTACTTTACTTTCTTTTTACTTTTTACAAAGCTACTAGTATTATTTTGTTCCAATAATTTTTGACCATCGTGTACTTTACTTTCTTTTTACTTTTTACAAAGCTACTAGTATTATTTTGTTCCAATAATTTTTGTTGGCCAATATCAAATTCGATATTAAAATAACAGAAAAATGAATTTAGAAAACAAGGAAAGTGTGTTATTTACTCACCAAGGCTCAGAAGATGCAGCTTTAAGTCTTTGGGGAAGATCACTTATTATGCCAGTGTTTTCTATAATTAGCTCTTTTAAACATTCTAATTTTCCAAGATCCTCTGGTAGCTTCTCAAGAAGAGCACAATCCTCAAGGTTGAGATAACTCAGATGTTTTAACATACAAATGCTATCTGGAAGATGTTTAATACTTGTAGCCGACAAATCTAGCTCTTCTAAAGATTCTAACCGGCAAATGTCCTCAGGCAACTTCCCAAGACAAGAACAGTCACTAACATAGAGCAACTTCAGATATTTTAGCATGCAGATGCTATCTGGAAGAAATTCAATCTTCTTACTACTCACACGTAGCATCTCTAAACATTCTAATTGGCCAAGATCCTCTGGTAGCTTCTCAAGAAGAGCAGACTCATCAAGGTTGAGATACTTCAGATGTTTCAACATACAAATGCTATCTGGAAGATGTTTTATCTTCTTAGAGTACAACCTGAGCTCTTCTAGACATTGTAACTGTCCTAGATCTTTGGGAAACTCTGGAATATTTTCGCCTCTGAGTGTAAGTTTTTGTAGACATTGTAAACTACAAATCATGTCTGAAAATTTCTCAAAGTCTGTGCAAGCACATAGACCAAAAGAAATAAGCTTCTCAATATTTCCAACTGATGATGGTAGATATTCTTGATAAATACATTTAAACTCAAACTTTGGGAGATTACTGTTGGGGTGCAATGGGCATGAATCTAGCGAGTCACCATCCAGATATAAAGAACAATTAACCTTGGGCTCACATCTACCGATAAACGTAAAATCTTGAAACCACAAACAACTGTGTAAGTTTAAGTCGACGAGTTTACTTAGACATCCAACGGGAGCCTTAATTTCTACCAACTGATCACAATATGCAAGATCTAACTTCTCAAGATTTGGAATCAGCTCAAGGTCAAGTCTCCTCAACCTTGATCCATAAAGGTTGAGGATTTTGAGATTTGGACATGCAACAGGCACGTGAAGTTCTACAAAATCAGCACATCCTTCAAGAGATAACGTTTCGAGATTCAGAGTCAACCCCAGGTCAAAGGTTCTTAACTTTGAGTAACTGATATTGAGATGCTTGAGCTTTTGACAAATAAATGGCATGCAAAGTTCTTCTAAGTTACTAGAACCTTCAAGAGATAACGTCTCAATATTCGGAGTCAACCCAAAGTCAAAGGTCATCAATTCTGACCTAGAGAGAGTAAGGAATTTGAGTTTTGTTAGAACCTGCCAGCAAAAATAAGACAAAAAGATTAATATTAGCATATTAACAAACCTATAAATTAATAGCTTTATTACGAATTATGCAAAATAACCAATCAACAGTTATTCTACCTTTCTTTCTCCCTCTTCCCAAAGTTGTACCATTCTTCTGCTGTCCTCCATTTCAAGTCCAACAAGATTGTTTGCTTGAAATGTTTTGGGTAAATACAAGAAAGGGTAATTCCTACATTTTAGATATTCTAAAGAGTTTGAAAAGCATTGGCCGGTAACATCAAGATTTTCGGCATCACTTTCAGAATCATAAAATGCAAAAAACACTTCAAGATATCTGAGTTTCTTCATTTTTCCAAGCCCTTTCAGAAGAATTCTCGAATTTCCTCTACGCATATCAAGTTTTAGACATCTTGATGCTTTAGTACCCTGCAATCCAAAAACAATGTCAGAAGTCAGAACAAACGAAAATGTATTAGTTTTCTCCACCTTACAAGTAAACTGATCTTTACCTTGTCATTAGTCAATATATCTTCAATCTCCTCATCAATCCATAATCGGCTATGTTTGTTAGGCTGGCGCTTACGACGAACAATGTTCTGTCCCATTTCTTCTATATGGTCATGCATGTCCAAGCGCCCATATTGATCAATAGTTATGAGAGATCTCTGTTCAAGAACTTTTAAACCAATTATAGCATGAAATCCACAGCTTTCAAGAATGGTGATTGCTTTTGCTTTAGTCTTTCTTTTCAACATGCATGCAATGTCTAGAAATATTTCCTTATATTCATCTTCCAGACTGATATAGCTTAATTCTAGCTGTTTTAGAGTCTCCTCTAAGGGAATTTTTTCTAATCTGTCTATGGCATCTACCCATTCAGGCTTATCTTTACCACAGAGATTTGAACCCAAGACTTTGAGTGTTAAGGGAAGACCAGCAGCATAACGTACAACTTTTCCTGACAGCTCTTCGTATCCTTGAAGTGGATTTTCTCTTCCAAATGCATACCTACTAAAGAGGGAAATTGCTTCCTGTTCTGATAAGAGAGCAATATCACGAATCACATTAACTCTGCGTGCTACCAACACTTGCTCATTTCTCGTTGTAACGATAATTCTACTTCCTAACTTAAACCAGTTAGGTCCACCGGCTAATGCCTCAAGTTGTTCTATGTCATCCACATCATCTAGAACAAGAAGAACCTTTATACCGCGCATCCTCTCTTTCATCATGTTTTTCCCATCAGTAACACTATTTAGAGTGACGCGTTCATTTAGCAATTTTGATAGGACTTGTTCTGTTAAATTCTTTAAACCAAATATAGAGGCTTTTGAAACTTCCCTCACATTCTCAACAAAGCTTATAGCTTCGAAATCAGCAGATAGATGATCAAAAACAGCTCTCGCCGTAGTTGTCTTCCCAGCCCCTCCCATGCCCTTGATCCCTATCATGCGAACTTCATCAGTACCAACTTCTAAAGATGAAACAACATCCTTTACTCGAGTCTCCATGCCGACTAACTTTTCATCAAAGCTGGAATTGATGGGTCGTAACTCTAGTGAAATACCCCTAACAATTTTTTTGATGAATTCAGCTTCGTTCCTGTATGTAACAATGTTTTAGATCTATATATAACATATATACAGTTATATACAAAGTACTAATTAAAACTATGTAACATAATACTAGCTAGGAAGAGGAAACAAAAGTAACAAATATCGCTAAGTAGAAATATGTGGAGTAATTACCCATTAGCGGTCGCCTGCAACTCCCTCCCAACCAGATTTGATGCTCCTTTCAAAGCTTTATCCATTTCCCAGCAGCGTCTTTTTTTCTGTTTTCCAAAAAGGCTTTTCCAAATGCCCCACTTTGTTTACGGACATGGGTTGGTTCCACATCCAAAAAGAAGGGATAGGCGGTCTGTTCGCCACTCTTTTGACACTCCATGATCTCAGCAAGCTCATCCAAGCACCAAGATGAAGAAGCATAGTTCTTTGAGAAAACAATGATGAAGAATCTTGAGTCTTTAATAGCTTGGATAAGCTGGTTGTCGATAGTTTTCCCTTGCTTCATTTTTTCATCATCCTTGAAAGTGTAAATGCCTCTTTGTTGAAGAGCTTCATAAAGATGGCCAACAAAGTTCTTGCGAGTGTCTTCACCCCTGAAGCTTATAAACACATCATACTTGAAGCTAGTTTGAATGGATGAGTTAGAAGAAGATTCTTCTTTTTTTGGTGCAGATGAGTTAGAAGAAGATGACATTGAATAAAAGTAGTACATAGATAAAGCCCATTAGAATTAGCATAAGCGTAATTCCTAATGGAGTTATGAATGAAAGATCGGAGGAGAAACGTAATAATCTACTGAAGGTCGACATTTCTACAAACTGATTGCAAAGAAAAGTGAATACAATGGAAAAAAAACAACTTGATAAAGTGATGGTGATTGGTTAGGTGTAAATTATGATGAAACTGATATGGTTGAAAGAATTTATTTGAAGAAACAAAAGTCTTTTTGGTCAATGAAATGAAATAGAAAGATAACATTCACTGTTTGAAAAACAAATATAAGCCACTCATATGGTCTTTTAGGTCTATGGAAAGAAAGATAAGATTCACCAAAAAAAAAAAAAAAAAAAAAAAAAAAAAAAAAACCCAATACATCCTCCTGAAAATTGCTTAATCAAAAACGTGCGAACCCATAAAGGTCCTATACTGGCATTCTAAATTAAAAAATCCACCCATAGGGAAATAGACGGGCAACGAGTCCGAACCTCATGTAGGAGGGTAGTTCGATCGACCAAGTTGAAGGCATTAGAGAAATCAACAGTAAGCATAGCCAATGACCCATCCGAGTGAAACTCATTTAAAAATCTATTCGCGCTATGAAGCACAGCCTCTGCCCCTCTCGAGACTCCCACCCCAAACTGAAAGTCACAAAGGTATTTGGACATCTCCTTCCTGACACCCCTCATAGCCACCTTCGAGACAAGCCTCCTCCAAAATGCGCCCACGGCAATAGGCCTAATCCCATTGTCCGGTTTGAGCAACGGCGTGAGGGGCGCCGAAGCAACAAACTCCGCCAAAACCTTAGGACACCTCCCCCCCAACAATAAATTAACCACCACACAGATAGCCTTGAGTACCCCGGCGGCAATCGCTGACCCCTCTCCACAAAATGCATCTAAAATGTGTTGAGCTCTCAATCCGTCCCGCCCACAAGAAGTCCCTTTTGGGAAGGATTGAATGCACCCACAAACGCTATCAACATCCGCAACAAGAGGGGGCTCGGAGAGCAAGGAAACAGGCATAACCGGAGGGGGCAATATAGGATGCTTAGCCAACAACGCTGTCAAAGTATCCGTACCTAAAGGTGCAACCCCTGAAGAACATAATACCTTAACAGCAGCAGTGAAATGCCCGTCCGCAACTTTCCTCAAACATTGTTTAACATTGGCACACACCGTTGAGCTATCGGACCCAGATACCATCTCATCCTTTCCCGAGACCACCCTTAAGGGTTGGGCAAAAAGCGATAAAATAAGTTCATTAAAACCATCCCCACTCCAAGCTGCCAACGCCCTTTGAATACTATGGCATTGCAAAGACTTCCTATTACCAGACCTGCGCTCCTGACGGTTAGAAGGTCTGATAACGCGCAACGTGCAACGTGGTAACAACAAAAGTTTTACCCACGCCTCTATAGACGTTGGCATAGCCGCCACCTTACCCAAAGCACCAGCTAGAGCATGAGAAAATGCCATGCGACAAGTGTGAGGGATGCTCTTAACAGTCGTTATAGGTAGCGAGAACACACGGTCAAGGAGAACCTCATCCACCACCACCCCACCCAAAGGCACCACTCCCCTCTCAACATACGGCCTAGTCGGCGAGGTTATATGTGGGTGATGACCTTATTTGGTCCACCACTGGGGTTCAGCAGGGGGACCCTTTAGGGCCTCTCCTTTTTGCTTTAGTTTTGCACCCATTGGTTCACCAGATCAGGGATTGTTGCAAACTTCTTTTTCATGCTTGGTATTTGGATGATGGTACTATTATCGGTGACACTAAAGAGGTAGCTAAAGCCTTAGATATAATCAGGGCTGAGGGGCCTCGCCTGGGCCTTGAACTCAACATCAACAAAACAGAGGTTTTTTGGCCGTTATGCAATGGGCTGAAGGTGCAGGATGGGTTGTTCCCCCACGGGATTGGGAGACCGTCGCTGGGTGTGAAACTCCTTGGAGGTGCTGTTAGCCAGGATGCTGGGTTTATTAGTAGTTTGGTGGTGAAAAGGGCATCTCGTGCTGTGGAACTTATGAGTCATCTCCCAAGTCTACGGGACCCTCAATCTGAGCTTCTGTTGCTCCGCTCATGTATGGGCGTTGCAAAGATGTTGTTCGGTCTTAGAACGTGCCAACCTATGTATATAGGGGAAGCTGTTTCTATTTTTGACAATGGCATTCGGAGGGCGATAGAGGCTATTGTGGTTTGTGGTGGTCCTTTTTTTGGGGATTTTCAATGGAGGCTAGCATCACTTCCGATTCGGTTTGGTGGGTTGGGTTTATGTTCTGCTGAGGATGTATCTACTTATGCTTTTGTGGCCTCGAGGGCGCAATCTTGGAGTTTGCAGGACCACATTCTTCAAGGATGTGTTATTGATGGGGTTGACTCTGATTATGGGTATGCGATGGATCGCTTGCGCATGTCCCTCCCTGAGTTTGATCTTAGCGGTTTCTCTAATAAGGACACCGCCCCCCCTAAAACCCAGAATGTTCTGGCGTGTGCCCTTTTTAGCGAAATCGTCAAGAGTTTGGGAGTGAAGTTCGATTTATCCCCTCGCCAAAAAGCGGTGTTTGAATGTCTCCGTGCTCCTCATGCTCAGAATTTCTTGACTGTCACCCCCATCGATGGGCTAGGCCAACATATGTCTGCCCTGGAGTACCGGACTATCCTTAAGTACCGGCTAATGATCCCCCTGTTTCCAGCTGATGAGCCTTGCCCAGTCTGCCACAAGGCTTGTTTGGATTCTTTTGGCGAGCATGCGGTCCATTGCAAGGAGTTACCTGGTTTCAAGTATAGGCATGATTTGGTCAGGGATGTTCTGTTTGATGCTCTTAAGAGAGCAGGTATTTCTTCTAAAAAAGAGGCTCCCGTGAACTTTTTGACGGATCCGCTTGATGGGAGGTCTACTTTATGGCCAGCTGATATACTTGTGTTTGGGTGGGCTGGTGGGAAGCATGCTTGTGTGGATCTTACTGGAGTGTCCCCTCTTGTTGGGCTCAGGGACAACGGGTTTGTTGCTGGACAAGCTGCTTTGAAAGCGGAATCGAGCAAAGTGGCTAAACACGAGAAAGCTTGCTTAGAGAATCAACACGTGTTTATCCCTTTTGCTTTTGATACATTTGGTTTCCTAGCTCCGGATGCAGTGAAGTTTTTGTCTAGAGTTCAACAGGTTGTGCAAAGCAATTTTGCGACACTCAAGAAACAAAACTTCATTTTTAGTAGGATTGGTTTTGCCATCCAAAAGGGGGTTGCGGCGCAACTTGTTGCTCGCTTGCCTGCCATCCTATTGTAATCCGTTATATGGTCTTTAGTTATCCTCCAGACGACCGAATGGTTGCATTTGGTTCTAAATTAGAACATGCACAATGGTAAAAACCCAAATGACTTTTTGCATTTAATGTTTTAAATGCACAAGCTATTTAATAACAAAAGTTTTGAGCAAAGACTTGATACTTAATCAAGCCTTCATTGAAAAGCTTTTTAAAAACCTTTTGATGCAATGCAAAAAAACTCACTTAAATAACTTTTTAGAATAGTAAAAAGCTTTTACCAACTTTGCCCATTGTAGATGCTCTTAGTTGGGGGTTCAAAAGACTTTTTCAGAAAAAAAAAAACTTCAATCACCTGAAACATTTATTCAGCAAACATATGAACCAATGACACCGTTACGGCGAGTGGCGGAGCCAGGAAATGCGATCACAGAGGGCATCGAGCAATAAGAAGTTTTTTTTTGTGTAGCGTTAAACAAGTCGGGTCGGGTACTCAAGTTTGAATAAAGGCAACAAAAATGTTCTATTTCGATGCAATTATTATCAACAAAAAATAAACAAAAATCTAAACATACCAAATATCATACAAATTATATTAAAGTGATTGCCATTTAATGTGACTATTTTATCAAAACAATAACATTTTAAAAATTAGGCTATGATACGTCGCTAAAAAGTTACAGCTAAAAAAAACGTGATGGACAAACTCATATATTTGTCATGTTACTATGAAGATTCTACCCGTTTCAAATTTGTAGAGTGATAAGCCACAAAGCACTAAATCACACTAAATTTCTACATATACAAATGCAACTTCAACAAAACTTAAAATGCTAAACTAACGGCAGGTCATAGGAATGTAACCAATAATGATGAGGACATAACAAAATTACATTTATATATATGCAACCTAAACTGGGTACTACGAAGTACTTAAGTATGAAATAAAACTATTTCACAAATTACAGTAGTAAAGTAGCAGTATATGAGAGATGGAAATACATTTATACGTAGTATTAAATTTACTTTGTAAGTAAGCAAGAGATGAAAATATATATTACTCCCTCCGTCCCAAAATAATTGTCCTCATTTGACTTTTTAAAGTCTTAATTTCTCAATTTTGATTTTTAATATTTTTGTATGTGTTATATAATACATGATAAAAATTATACCAATAAAAAAACATTTAAAAAACAAATCCAATCATATATTTTGCATCAATTATTATATAACACAAAAAAAAATATTTAAGATCAAAGTTGAAAAAAAAGACGTTAAAAAGTCAAATGAGAACAATTATTTTGGGACGGAGGAAGTATATTATATTATGACCCCACAACCTAATTCTCATCTCTTCATCTTCTTTCTTCACCTTGTCTCTTCCCACTCAACCTTTTCACTTCCATTGTTTCCGACCAACAATACAGCCGAAAAAAACAATTTCTGCCTTAAAGGGCTCTGATTTTCAAAAACCTTGAGAGTGTAGAGGGCACTCTGACGATTTGCTTGAGGGCACTAGTCCTATTTGTTACCAATGCCATTTTTTTTCTATGTATTTTTGGGTATCGGTAAGAGCTTTGTTGGGGGCAACGCCCCCCACTACCTTGCATATAGCTCCGCCTCTGGTTACAACTACAGTTTTAACTAGCACCAACCACTTGATTACCTCTCTTAAGTGCCAAACTGATTCGTGTCAATTATAGTATATTTATATTCCGAAGAAATACTTGTGAAAGTATTTCCCGGGTCGTTCTCCCAACGAAGGCTCGAATGGAAAATCCGAATTATCGATTTGGGAATCGTGTAGTGTAAGTGAATAGTGAAAAAGTGATAGCGTGAAAATAGCAATCAAGATATTCAATTATTCACAAACAATGATAAAACATGCAAAGAGTACAAGCTATCAATGCACACAATCCTAAAACGTAAAAACGGTAATGCAACCGCGTTATTTAAAACGCGACTAATATCTAAAAATGATCCTACAAACTTGAAAATATTTTCTAAAAATCTTAAACTATTAAAATGAATTTCCAGAAAAAGAGAATTATTTTTTAGACTTTTCTTTTATTTTCTATGAATTAAAATTGAATTTTGGAATTAAAAATGAATTAAAAATGGAGAAAAATAGAAAAATAAGGTGGAAAAATAAAAATTCAAATCTGAAAATTCTAAAATACTATAAAAGAATTTTTAAAAATCTTTTTGTATTATTCAGAACCTTTTATGACTTTTTATGGCTTTTTGGTAATTAAAAACTAATTAAAATTGAATAAAATCAAAAGAAAATAAGAAAAATAATAAAAAGTCTCAAAAAAATCTGGAAAAATTCCAGAAAATCAAAATTAATAAAAGAAACTTGAGGAAAATTTTTGAAATGAAAATCAGCTTATTTAGTGCTTTTTATGACCAAACTGCTTATCACAAGTGCTTATTATTAAGCACTTGTGAACAAAACTTGATGAAACTTTGAACACAGACTAAGAATGATGTATGAAGCTCAAATATGACAGAATATGATCAATTATAAGCTCAGAAATTCACAGATACTCAGAATTATGGCAATAAGCTATGAGATAAAGCTTTAGGTGCTATGCAGAATAAGCACAAGCATAAGCAGAAGTAATATGACCAATCACAATGCTAAAACTACTCAAATGAGGCACAAATAACTAGTCTACTCACAGTAATAAGCTCAAACTCAAACTAGCAATCCACAAATGAGTGCAAACTCTTTTTGACTTTTTGATATTACTACCTAGGTTGACTTTTATGAAATAAGCTAAGATTTAAATGACTACTGAAGTTGATTTGAGCTAAAATTAAGCTGAGTTATGCTAACTAGACTACTAATGCAACTGTAGTAAAACTTATTCTATCAAAATGCTAAAACTAGTGACAGTTAAAGAATGATTTAGCTAATTTTGACTTTTATTGAACTACTTACCAATTTTATGTAATATTAAGACTAAAACTAACCTATGTGAGCTGATTATGCTACTAAATCTCACCTACTAATTCTAGAACTAAACTAAGCAGTCACAACCAAACACCCCTTAATGTGACTGATTATACTACAACTCTATGATTTATACTACAATCTCTGATCAACTATCCTAAATAGCTTCCAAATATAACACAAAAGCTATATCAACCACTGGCTATAACTAGATCCAAACAGAACTTAGATTCTTAATTCCACTCAATATGACCGATGTTCATTAAGGCATAAATCATTTATTAAGCAGCTCAAATCAAAACTCATTCAAACTACAAGCCATAACTAACATAGATCCACTTAATTCTAGTAACACAGATATTAGATCAATCACTTCCTCAACTACTAGTACAAGCTAGATGACAGATGATCAACAATCAAATATACTACTCAGTAATACAATCTCAGACTTCAAGCTATCCAATATCAAAGGTAAAATCAAAACAGTATGCTAATAAGCTATACTACAACAGATCTAAACAATAAAATCTACTAACAATTCTACATATATCAAATAACAATCAAGCATAAAACTCAGACAAATCCACTACTATAAATGAAACAGTTATGACTACTACTACAACTATCAAGCTAATCCTATGCTACAAATGGAAATCAACAAAGAAATTACCACAAGCTCTCCCTCAGCTAGCACAGAGGGAGTTCACAGAGGCCTATCTCTAAGATAGGCTGATGTCATCTCTTTCTGTATCAGCTATCAACACCTCAGCAACCATATGAACACCTCAATTGGAATGGAACAGTACACATGAACCACAAGCTTTCTGAGCTTGAATACACTAAGTATAAGCTGAATTGTGCTAATTGAAGATCTAAAACTTTGATTTGAAACTTTTTTTTATTTTTTATATTTTTCTAATTTTTTTTTTTATTATTTTCTAAACTTGAAGTATTTGTGACTGAATTGAAAAGGAAACTTGAATAAGCTATATTTGAAATCAAATGAGAGTTTAGAAGACAAAATAAGCAGAAACTTAATGATATTAAGCTAGTTATAAGCTAGATTAAAAACAGAATAAGCAATAAAAGTTGATTAATAAGCTGAAATTGTAAGAAGGAAACTCAGAATTTTATTAAAAGCTCAATGAAACTATTACATTCACTAGTCTACATACATTTTAGCAGCATAACAATACCTAAAAAATTACACACTAGAAGCTTAAAAACTACACCTATATATAGGAGGAGAGGTGAGTGAATGAGTCCCATTCCAGGTTGGCAATCCGAGCCACTATCTGTGCTTCTTTCATCTCATATCGATTAGAATTGTGTTTCTTCAAATCCATATGAGCCCTCAGATCAATATCAATGATGTGGCCTGACCAATTAGCTTCCTCCATCTGTCCAAGTGTAAGCGTATATTCTCTTTCCGTGTCAGATAGGTGTCAGATGCTTCTAGAAGAGGTTCCAATGACGCGTTCTTACCAATCTAACTCTGCCACGTGACCTTTGATAGATTCTCTTATACTTCTGACATGTGCAAGGTCACGTGTGGCTTCTAGAAGCCCCAATCATTAGTTATTGATGGACAATTGAGGTGGCTTGAACCAATTGATTTAATTGGTGAGCTAGGGTTCATGTGGTTCTGGGTTTGGGATGATTTGGGGAGGAACAAAAAGGGCGCGTTTTGTTATTATTATTATTATTTTAACCGGACAAAAGTTGGGCTCGGGTAAAAAGGTTTAGGATTGGGCCTTAGGTTTTTATTAGTGGAATATGGATTGGACTTGTGGGAAATGGACTTGGACCAGGCTAATATATATTGTAATTTCAGATTTGGTATTATGAAATCCAAGGACCATTTGTGTAAACTTCCAAACTCCAAGGGCTGAATGTGTAATTTCCTCAAAATATATTTCAGGGACTAATCTTGCCAAGTCTGAATAGATGAAGGACTGAAATTTGACTCTTGGATCCCCGGCTTTGACTTTTTGACCGTCTTCTACTCTCGTGCCCGTTTTTCCGGTATTCGTGTGATATTTCGTCTTTTTATGATAAATCCGTTCCTTCACATTCACAACATAAAAACACGTGTTTTCTTGGCATTTGTTAGCTCAAATAGTCATATTGGGTCGATAATTGGTAATAAAAAAATGTGTAAATTAATACACACCACAAGCCTTACAGAAGGTTGTGCCATCACTCTGCTTGAGACTCCCGTCATGTTTACGTTCACACCAAATTTGATATTCTAAACCGGACCTGTTAGATACAAAAAAATATTTTAAAGCTTAAATACAGTTCAAGGGTTACGTTGCAGGTCAACCCAATCGGAAGCAAACTTTTTCTACCAATGCTAAATGGTCTTTTCCACCCAAACCCGTTATGACCTGTTACCTTAAATGCCCAACCGCACAGCTATATGTAACATACCCAAGAATTATGGTAGACTACATCTTTGTACTTGGTTACTTTTACTAAAAGTTCTAATGATCTTCTATTTGGATAATTACTTATGATGACTCGAAAAAATTTAGAAACAAATCATGATTTAAGTTATTAAAAATATGTAAGGTGTAAGATAAAAATGATTACCCAGACGCTCGTTGTCCATATTCTTTGTGAGCTATCCTGTGTATCTCCTCCCTTCTATCCTTTCATGGAAGAACCGACAACCCCCTTCCACCCCTCCCCCCCCCCCCCCCTCTCAGCCAAACACAAAACTCCATTGGAACAACAGATCATTAACTTCCCCATAAAACATGCAAATATCAATTAAAAATTTGTGGGAATACGTGCTTTGATAAAAGTCTAGAACAGGTATCCATGTGCATCATGCTAAGACAGAATAGTCCAAAAACACTGACAATACACCTCAAGTTGGTTTTGAAATTAGTCAAAATACGTGGTTTTACCTTTGGAAACAAAACAATATGCAAGTATGAGAATAAATTATAAAACTACATTTTCAAGCAAAAAGTAGAAATTCTTTGGGCAAAAAATGAGTCAGGTTAAACCAAGACCTGAACCAAAAAGCAAATACAGAGTGGTGGACTGGTGGTATTTGTACCTTAGAGCTGCTTCACGACACTGTTGTGTAACAACGTCAAAGGTGCAAATAGCAATTCTTCTTTCTTAAACTGTTTTGTCCTTGCCCTTCAATTAAGTGTAATTGTGTGAAATTGTGCATCATTATTTACTAAAATAACTAAATTCCGTAGAAGAATTTGGTTGACTCAAGAAAAAATAAATAAAAAAATCCAGGGATAGCTAGCATTAGCTACTTACCAGCATAGGCATCAGATAAAAGGATAGCTCGTCAAACAAAGGCAAGAAAGAGGCTTTAAAGGCTTTCACAAAAGTTCCCAAGACTTCATCAACCTGTAACAACGAAAGGTGAGCCATGAAAGAGAAATATATGATTTACACAAATTATTGTGTTTTACTATTGAAGATGCCAAAATCAATCCATTTAGTTATAAATGAATCAATGTGGGTCAAATGGCTGGTTAGAAGGTTTTCAAGCCAA
>JARVZY010004197.1:0-23679 GCA_030686995.1 Artemisia argyi
CGTCACCTATTTGGTCTTGACGCCATCAAACCTCTTTTCCTATATATAGTTTTCTAATTTTTCACATTTAGGAGAGAAGTTTTGGGGAGAAACCCTAAGTACGATTTTGGTGTAACTTTACAGGTTTTTCAAGGGTTCCAACCCCTTGATACCTTGCATGATTAATCAAGATAAGTGTTCTTCTAATTCAATCAATATGTCTATTTGTTGGTTGTCTATATCATGTTCTTGTCTTAATTCCATCATGCTTGGCTAGATCTCTTTTGTGTTTGCTTAGATCTAATGAAACCTAGATATTGATTATGTGTTGATTACTTGTTTATTCTTGTCTTGGATGAATGATTTATATGTTAGGCTTAAGAAAACTGGCAGATCTCCAATTGGTAACATGCTTGAACGTCTTAAGAAACATGAACCAACGCGCACTAGGTCTTTATTGGTTGTATTTAATGCATGAGCCACTGTTTACAATCCTTATAGTTGTGCTGGGCATGGTGTATGAGGAGATAAGAGCTCATAGAATTGGGGAGTTATGTGTGCCACCCCATGAATGGTATTAAGGAATACGATCCGTCATCCATGCAATTATAACAAGTAATTAACGTGTAAAAGATATCTAGGGAGTAGTGAAATCTAAGTAAACGCATTTTCTCCAATTACTGCTCACAACTTTAGTATAAATTAGTTTACTTTCATTTCTAGTATTTTATTTTGGTTGCATCTTAGTATTGGGTTAGTTGAATAGCAACTAATTCCGCCCACTCTTCCAAAGCCCGAGATTTTAATTTGCTTTCTAAAAAAATATAAAAACACAAAAATAATCATCCCTCACCTTTAGAACTAGTATTTAGGTTTTCTAATCCTAGCGACACTATTCCTAAGCTGAACGATCAATCCCCCGGTACTTGTCACTATACTATACTACAACGATCAGGTACACTGCCTGGTGGGGGTTGTAAGCTTCTCGAGATCCCTCGAGAGGTAAAGCCTGTTGCGATTCCCACGCATCAACATTGTCGTCCAAAAACACATTAACACAATAAAAAAAACCATACCTTTAAACTAACACAAACACAATTATTACAAGATCTTGTAGGTGGCTGTGGTGGTGTCGATGGGCTGCTGCCGGCGGTGGTTCACGATGGTGGGCTGCTGCGGTGGGCCATCTAACCAACACAAACACAACATACAAACAATAATTCAACAAACCATAAATAAAGAAAACAAATTAACAAACATAATTAAAAAAAATGATAACATACCTTTATACAAAATAAATTAACAAAAATTAAACAAATTGTGCATAGTGGTGCTTGTGTAAGTGGTGGTTTCGGGTGGTGTCGAATGTGGCTGTGGTGGTGTCGATGGTGGTGTCAATGTGGCTGAGCGTGGGTTTTTTTTGGGAGGTTAAGTTACAAAGAATTAAGAGAAAAATGAAACAAGATCCAGATCTACAATAATTGAGATGCAATTAGGGACGAGATTTACTTTAAAATTTGGGACGAGATTATCGTCCCATTTGTTTCCTGTATTTTTTTTTTTAATCTTGGCGGGGCTATTTGATTTTGGTGAAAATTTTGGTCAAAAAAATGGTGGTAAAAATAAGAGACGACAATATCGTCCCAAACTGCTTTTGTATTTTTTTTAATTATGTATATAAAAATGATTTAAATAATTTAATTAATATTAAATAAATTAAAAATGATTTAAATTAGTAAAGTATATAAATAATTTCAAAATGATTTCAATTAGTTATAAATTATTTAAATAAATTAAAAAATGATTTAAATAAATTAAAATTATTTAAATAGAGTAACAGATCTGGAAGCTATGTTTGCACATCTTAAGGAAATGAGAGCAAGGAAGGGAAAAGATGGTGCGAGTTCAAGCAAAGCGGGAAATAGCCACAAAAAAATAAATAAATAAATAAACGGGTTGTTTCGTTTGGTTGTCGAGTTGATTAGTTTGAGTTGTTTCGTTTGATCTGTTTTGTTTGCTTGTCGTATTTTAAATAAACGGTTTGCCTTCGTGTTTGTTAATTATGATATTTTTCCTTCAGTTCCATTCGACATTAGTTTTCACAACAACAACAACATTTTATTAAACAACAAACCTAACACAACAAACAACGATAACAAACAACAACAACAACAACAACAACAACAATAACAAACAACAACAACAACAACAACACTACATACGAAGATTTTCCATGTCACCTAACAGGTCACGGAGGATTGCATCCGACTGACATGCGTGGTTGTCGGGATTCGTTGCCATTTCAAGTCTTGCCTCCGGCATCCTTACTCTTGTCTCTAGCACCCGTTTTTGTGCCTCCAGCATGTTTATCCTAAGATCTTTTTCATGACAGTTTGAGCACCTTGTTGGTGCAGATCCAGAACCGTGAGATGTTGAAGCAGAAGAGATTACTTGTAACTGGTCATCAAATTCACTCTTCCACATAAAAAATCCACATCCATGACCTTTTTCTCTTGGTTGTTACATAAATAATGAAATTATATTATTGTTTGTATATTTACATAAATAAGAAATGTATAATTGTACATCACTTTTGAAAGAGGACATGCATAATATTACAATCCAAATGTTTCTGGTTTATGTAATGTTGTTTATTATTATTATTATTATTTTTTTTTTATTTTTTTTAGTATATATTTCCTGCTCCACAATTACACATAAAAGGATTATATCGCTGCATCTCAAGTTGAGGTCGAGTGGTTTTGAGGATAAGAGGTTGTGAGGTTGAGTAGTTTTGAGGATAAGAGGTTGTGAGGTTGAGTGGTTTTGAGGATAAGATGTTGTGGGGTTGTTAGGATAAGAGTGTATATAAGAGCAGATCTGCTAGCTTTTGGTGGGAAGTTTTGGCGCCAAGATTTTGGTGGGAATTGTGTTTTGGCGGGAAATGTTACGTACATCCAAAACAACTCGACTCATCCGTTAAACATGTTATGCATATCCATAACAACTCGACTCATCCGTTTAACATGTTATGCATATCCATAACAAACCCGACTCATCCGTTTAACATGTTACGTATATCCATAACAACTCGACTCATCCGTCAAACATCTTATGCGTATCCATAACAGCCCGATTCATCCCTTAAACATGTAACGCATATCCATAACAACTCGACTCATCCGTTTAACATGTTACGCTTATCAATAACAACTCGACTCATCCATTAAACATGTTATGCATATCTATGAAAACTCGACTCATCCGTTTAACATGTTATGGATATCCATAACAACTCGACTCACCCGTTAAACATGTTATGCATATCCATAACAACTCGACTTATCCGTTAAACATGTTATGCATATCCATAACAACTCGACTCATCCATTTAACATGTTGTGGATATCCATAACAACTTGTCTCATCCATTAAACATGTTATGCATATCCTGATATCTATAACAACTCAACTCATCCGTTTAACATGTTATGGATATCTATAACAACTCGACTCATCCATTAAACATGTTATAGACATCCATAACAACTCAACTCATCCGTTAAACATGTTATGCATGTCCATAACAACTCGACTCATCCATTTAACTTAATATGCATATCCATAACAACTCGACTCATCCGTTTAACATGTTATGGATATCCATAACAACTCGACTCATTCGTTTAACATGTTATGGATATCCATAACAACTCTTCTCATCCGTTAAACATGTTATGGATATCCATAACAACTCGACTCATCCGTTAAACATGTTATGGATATCC
Source organism: Artemisia argyi (assembly GCA_030686995.1). Taxonomy (NCBI): domain Eukaryota; kingdom Viridiplantae; phylum Streptophyta; class Magnoliopsida; order Asterales; family Asteraceae; genus Artemisia; species Artemisia argyi. Next base: position 3,768 of record JARVZY010004197.1, read on the forward strand.
ATAACAAGTCGACTCATCCGTTAAACATGTTATGCGTATCCATAACAACTCGACTCATCCATTAAACATGTTATGCATATCCATAACAACTCGACTCATCCGTTTAACATGTTAAGGATATCCATAACAACTCGACTCATCCGTTAAACATGTTATGCATATCCATAACAACTCGACTCATCCGTTTAACATGTTATGGATATCCATAACAACTCGACTCATCCGTTACACATGTCATGCATATCCATAACAACTTGACTCATCCGTTTAACATATTATGGATATCCATAACAATTCGACTCATCCGTTAAACATCTTATGCATATTCATAACAACTCGACTCATCCGTTTAACATGTTATGCATATCCATAACAACTCGACTCATCCGTTTAACATGTTATAGATATTCATAACAACTCGACTCATCTGTTACATATGTTATGCATATCAATAACAACTCGACCGTTTAAAATTCAAGCTTATCCATAACTCACGACCTTTATCATGTATTAAAATTAAATAATTTTTTAAAATTAATTTATATAAAAATATTTTTAGATAGATTATTGGATTTAATTTTAAATTAAATTAAAAAATTTTAAATATTTTTTATTAAATAAAAGTATTTAAATTAAATATTTTTTTTTAAATTAATTTATATATAAGTATTTTTAGATAGATTATTGGATTTAATCTTAAATTAAATTAGTTAATTTTAAATATTTTTTATTAAATAAAAGTATTTCAATTAAATAATTTTTTAAAATTAATTTATATATAAGTATTTTTGGATAGATTATAAGATTAAAAATGGTATTTTCATTATTATTAAATATATGGGACGACATTGTCGTCCCATATGTTATTTTAAAAGTGCCAAAAATGTTTTCTAAAATAAAATTGATTTATAACATTTTTGAATATCATATATATATATATATATATATATATATATATATATATATATATATATATATTTACAGAATGGGACGACAATGTCGTCCCATATTGTTTGGCGGGCTAAAAAATCACCGGCGGCCGGCGGGAATAAGTTAATTCGTCGAAATTATTTTTAAAAAGATTTTGGATAGTAAAAGTTGAATTTTTCAGAATGGGACGATGTTGTCGTCCCAAACTGTGTGGGCCTGAAATTTTTTGGTTGACTGCAAATTTTTGTGAAAACTTGTGGGACCATCGACAATATGGGACGACATCGTATGTCGACCCTTTTTTTTTTGCCGTCCCCTAGTGCTTGTTTTGTTGTAGTGCAAAAAACAAAGCTCAGAAGCACTTGATTTATATCTGAAAGAACAGATAGACGTGAAGGACCCAACCTTACACTTTAAATGCCATTTTCATCACAGCTTTGCACTAGCAGGGAATTGAACCCGGGTCCCTACCGTGTCAGAGTACTATTCTACCACTAGACCACTGGTGCTTTGTGTTCTAATTAGATGTTGTCCTACTGTATTGATGCTAGTTTGAAATGTTCATTTTCTATTTCTTTTTCTACTAATAAAAATGTTTAGGCCAAGTTCATATAACATATCAAACGTTAAGATTGATGAAATTGTATGTTAGGGTAGATTTACAAGTCCTACAAGACATAAGCAAATATCAAGTCCTACAATACATTCCAAAGTCGTTTCCCTTGGTACGTAAACCAATGGTAGATTTACTTTTTTTTTTTTTTTTTTTTTTCGTAGAACATTTAATTAAGTGATTAAGAACATGTTGATAACCGGCAACATTGACTGACTTGTACGGCCTGCCTTAGGACAATGATGGAAGGCAATGTCTGAACTAACTAGCGGCTCACTATAGAGAGTGTTTGCCCATGCTTGGGAATGTGACCATATTCACAAAGTTCTTTCCTTCTGAGTTACGCCTTCCGAATGTTACAGCAGAAGATAGCTCTTTCTGTCAAGAGTACATGTTCTTCGGTCAAGACTGCCGGGAAACAAAATTCAAATAAGAACACACGAAAAGCGAAGAAATCAGCAATGGTTGACCCTTTTACATCTGTTGACTATATTTAGATGGTAAGGAACATGTGCCTCTCATAACTTCCAGTCTCTTGCCTAGAGTTTGGGGATTTTTACGTCATGTCCATACTTCCAAACCAAAACGGTTCATATAAGGATTAAAGTGGAGATTTGGCAACTTACAGCTAAATGAGTATCTTGCTGCATTAAAATTGTACTCTCGTGTGTTATGGCTCTTCATGCTTGCTTTTGGATATGTCAACTTCAAGTGGATGCCTTAGTTAAGTCTATGACAAATTGTTTCAATACGGCCTTTCATATTGTTTTTGATTCACCCATTTTAGGGCCCGGATGTGTCATCCTTCCTATTTGTATCATTGCGTATCCTCAACTTGGTTGAAGTTGGTTACCTCTCGATATATATTCATTTTTTAGAACAACTGTAACATACCATTTGTAATGTAGGTTGCAATACATAGTTCCTGAATATACGCAAAGTTACTCCGCATCAACAGAATGTATATCCATCTGTGACATTGAGAACCAAAACCTATTATTAATCTTGTTTTTGCTTGAGAATAAACTTTTAATTAAACAAGATGAAATGTACGTAGATGTAATTTGAAAAAAAAAAAAAAAAAAAAGTAAAGCATACCTTTGAGATTTAAACTGAGATAGTGATAATATTCAATGAGAAAATCAATGCAAATATGAGGTAGGTGCAAATCTGGAAGTGACACTGAATTGAAATTTTATGGCAACATTGTTAGTGTGTGTATATGAACAAGGCAAGTATGAAAGCATAAGAATGTGAAGCATCTATCATATGAAAACTGAAAAGGACATATAATTTTATTAATCACAGGTATGATAAGCAAATGTCATGAAGATGTGCTTATCTAGTACTAGTTAATAAAATATATTTTTTCTTTTCTGAAGTTCTACTAGTTTCATAAATAATATTGTCAAGTTATTACGTAATGATTTTATAATTCTCTCTTTCTAATACCGCGACGGGAAATTGTACCTAAAGATGGAACTGTGTTTTTATAAAGTGCTTAATAGGTAACTGCCCAAAACGTCTTTAAACAACAAATGCTTCCTGAATCGTTCAATAATCTTGGTCTAATATAAAATTTACAACTATCTATTGGAGGTATTAATTATAATAAAGGGTTCCTTTATTAGCAGTGTTAATAACAAATACTTTTTTTCATTAATAGTTGTACATAAAGTTGGTTAGTAGAAGAAAAATTCAAGAATGAGTAGTTATTATTATATGTACAAATAAATAATGGATGTCCTAATACTTTGTTAATAGTTATTATCATGTTCCAGGGTTCTAAATAGCGCGCCATAGCGGCGCTATAGCGGCGCCATAGCGCGAGGCGTGGCCTCCGCGTTACGAAACAGGCCAAGGCGTCTTCTTAAGGCGTAGCGTGTTATGAAGCGTGAAAAAGCGTGGTAAGGCGTGCTATAGCGTGAAGCGTGGCGCTTTATTTTGAAGCTTTTGTAGGATTTAGTGATTTACTATTATTGGGCTAGAAGGAACTTGGGTTTGGGCTAACTTTATAAATCAAATGCTAAAAGATAATATAACAAGTGAATGTGAATGTAATGTTTTATACCGTAGTTTTTAGGTTTTTACATTTTATCTTTTAGTGGTTTACTCTCACGGAGAATGTTTTATTTAAAGAAATGACGAAAAATGCAATAATAGTTTAGCTTTTTGAGTTTATTTCTTATGTATAACGCGTTTTGTAAACTTGGTATATTATATATATATATATATATATATATATATATATATATATATATATATATATATATATATATATATATATATATATATATATATATATATATATATATATGAAATATGATATAAATATATAAATCTATAAAAAAATTATGCCGCCTTGGTCACACCTCAAAAAACGCTATAGCTCGTATAGCTTGAGGCTTGGCTTCGACGCCACGCCACGCCTCACGCTATTTATAACCTTGTCATGTTCCAATGCAAAGGGTTTTGTTAGGTGTTGTCATGTTAATAGTACCAAGCATGACTCGTGCCTTCTTCACCGGCCATCGCTATGTGGAACTTAGATGTGCTTATAAATAAGACGCATTATCAAATGACAATATGCAAAAACACAATTACTGCTTTGTATTCAAACCAAAAAGAAGTTATAGTTTATAAGAAATAACTGCCAATTTTCGAGCTAGGCATTCCTAAGTGTCAAAATGGAATCACTCCAAGTCCAAGTCCAAGAAGAGAGCATCCTAATTGAGAAAGTGTGCCAGATTTATGAGAAACTTTCGAAGCTTGAAACACTCAAGCCCTCTAAAGATGTCGACAACCTCTTCACTCAACTCGTCCATGCATGCATCCCGCACTCTTCTATTAATATAGCCAATCTTCCAGCGAATATACAGGAAATAAGGTCTAAGCTCATTAGACTTTGTGGTGAGGCCGAGGGCCTACTTGAAGCTCACTTCTCCACAATTTTAGGATCTTTCAAAAATCCTCTTCATCATCTTAATATTTTTCCTTACTATTCCAATTATCTCAAGCTTGGCCGTCTCGAGTATGACATCCTTAATCAACACTATTCCACCACATCAGAAACCCCTAAGCGTATCGCGTTTGTGGGGTCTGGCCCATTACCTTTCACCTCAATAGTCTTGGCTTCTTACCATCTCAAGGATACAACTTTTCACAACTATGACATCGACTCTACGGCAAATTCCATGGCTTCTCGTCTGGTTTCAGCCGATCATGACTTGTCCAAAAGAATGGTGTTCCACACTGCCGATATAATGGATGTGACTGATGAGTTGAAGGATTATGATGTGATTTTCTTGGCAGCACTTGTGGGAATGAATATGGACGAGAAAAATAAAGTTATTCAGCATTTGGCCAAGTACATGGCACCTGGTGCCATACTCATGCTAAGGAGCGCCCACGGTGCCCGTGCTTTTCTTTACCCCGTGGTTGATCCTAATGTTCTTCATGGGTTCAATGTTCTTTCGATTTTCCATCCAGACGATGATGTCATTAACTCTGTTGTGATATCACGTAAGTTTGTGGAACCGGTTAACATGGATAATAACTATCTTCATTTGGATATTGGCTCTCTCATGGCATCAAGTTGCAAGTACTGTGATATCCAACCATTCAACCATCCACTAGGTCATATGAAAATGATTGATGAGTCGATGTGATCATTCTGTTTTGAAACGTAATGCTCATGTCACAAACTTATGGCTATATGTGTGGCTAGCTAATGGTGTGTGACTAAATGTTTGTCTCAGTTTTCTGTTGTGTTTCAAAATTTTAAGAAATAAATAATCATTTGTGATGTTAAAAAGGAAGTCATTAAATTAATGCTAATGATTTCGCGTGTGTCTCTCTATATACCTAATCTATGATTAGAGAATCAAAGTCAAATCCAGAAGCTGTGAAAGGGAAGTGAAATTGTTTGAAATGAGATGCTCTACATATGATTATCAAAATAAATTTGAAAGTTGTGATCAATAGTCATATGCAGACTGAATTCCAACTACTTAACAAAGAAGGAATCATATATAGGATCGGTGCTTATTCTTGTCAGAACCTGTTAAAACTTGGTGACAATAGGTGTCGGCATGCATTACGATATATGTCATTTGTGTGATGAAGTTGTCGAGTGTGAAGATCACTGGTTCAGAATCAGATATGGTACGGTACAAAATCAGGAGCTGGTGGGCCGGTGGGGTGGGCAAAGAACCATATATTTGCTGATGTATCTTGCCTTATTGACGAGTGATCTGTTGTGCAATCTACTGGATGCGTAAGGCCAGTAATGCCTGATGAACTTTCGCTTAACTAGCTTAAGATAGTTAATGGGATTATAGTTAGAAACTCCGTCATATGACCATATTCTCGAAACCAATTGAGTTAAGCACTTAAAGGTTTAATCCTAACATCGTAGCATGTGGTGTCGATCTTTCAAAGCTTTGTTTGTTCATTACTCTTTAAGAGTATTTGTCATCATAGCTTTTCCACAGCCGGGAATCAAACCCGGGTCTATGGATGACACTACCACTGTAGATAATCGACAGGTCCAAGGAGGTGTCTAAAGTGTCATTTCCTAGGCTATCAAACCACTCTCAGATGTACATTTAACTTGTAATTAAAACCGACAACACTTGCCCAAAGTTGTTAAACTCTAAAATGGCAAAACATATCATCTCGACTTGTAAGCAAAAACGCAATGGTTAATTTTTTTAAGGACTTTTCTAGTTTGAGCTGGAATTAAACAGGAGGTAAAAAATATAAAGCTCAGAAGCACTTAAATTACATCTGAAGGAACAGATAAATGTGAAGGACCCAACCTTACACGTTAAGAGCATTTGTCATCACAGCTTTGCACCAGCCGGGAATCGAACCCGGGTCTGTACCGTGGCAGGGTACTATTCTACCACTAGACCACTGGTGCTTCATGATGGTATCTGAAACTGTCATTTTGTTATATAATCTCTTGGCCAAGTTAGACTTTAGAATTAGTTTTACACAAACAAGGGGCGAGTTGTTTTATGTGGGTTTCTGCCTTGAACTGAAACCGAACCAAAATATTCGATTTTTATAAAACTTAAAACCAAAATCGAGTTCTTGTTGATTTGTATATCGGTTTGAATTCGATTTTTCGATCATTTCATTTTCTACTGTATGAAAATTAATTATTCTTTTTTGAACATTTATATTAATTTAAGTGTAATAATGTTATCCAAAACACATACATAAATATAGTTGAAACATAGCAATATGCAAGTCAAACACGTATAGTATGGTTATGTATTGATACATTGTCAAGTAAACAACATACATAAACGTTCAGACAAATACATTTTAATCCACCCGCACAATGTATTTGTAAATTCGATTTATTTATATTATTATCAAAGTTGCAAAAATCCCGAATCGGAAGTCGGGCGGTCGACCACCTTGTAGCTTGTAATCGGTCTAGGCGGAATTAATCGGTGATTAATCAGATTGGCAATACTGACACATTTTGATTATTTCCTACAAGTTTTGTGTATTTCCGGTGAGTTTTAGGTATTTCCGGCAAGGTATTTTCTAAAAAACAACTTGTAATAGACTTAAACAGTTACTATAAGTGATCAAAATAACTTTATAGTGAATTTTGGGTACTTCTGGCAAGATTTATAGGTTTCTGGAAAGTATAACCACCATTGACCGCCGTTGACCACGGTTGACCTATGTCTTTGACACAGTTACATAAATCGGCAAGGTTGGTGGCCTTGTAGCACCTAATCGGTGATTAATCGGCCTTGTAGACCTTTTTTTGCAACACTGATTATTATATAACAAAACTGGTGCGGGTCGGTTTTTGTCTAACAAAAGCTAAAACCGAGTTGAAAATTTTCGGTCTTTAGAGAAGTAAAAACATAACCACTGATTTTTTTTTTCTTTCTTTCTTTTTCAGTCAGTTATTTCAATTTGGTTTAGGTTTCTCCGGTTTCTGGCTCACCCCTAAACACCCATGTCCCTTAAGAGCATTGGGTGTGGTCGTGCCGTGGGAAAAAAGTGTTGGCACGTCAGCAAAAATCTCCACGACACCACATTTTGCCTGTATCTGTTGGCACCAGAAATTCTGGTGCCGTCGGCATTTTTTTTTACATAAAATAAAATATAAACAATATAAACAAAAATAATCTTCATTAATTACAAAAACACACATTACATAAAAAAAACACACATTACATTTAAAAGAAAATGCATAAAATTAAAAACCTAGTACATAAACATAGAAATAAAAGCCTAATCCTCGTCGGTAGGATACTTTGCCCGGATTCAAGCTTGTTGTGCTTTCACGATCCTTGCGTTGATCGGATCCATCTTGCTTGTATCCATTTGTAGCACTCGCATCTCCTCGGCAATCTTTTGAGATTCATATAAAGTAACTCTCGCGAGTGACTCTCGCTCGAGAACATCCATCTTTGTCTTGCGGTCTAACTCGTATTGTTGTTGCAACATTTCTTGAAACATTGTCGGGCTTGAACCGGAACTAGCGGTCGAGTTTGACGAACGTTGACTCTTAGAAACCCGGTACGTCTTGCCAAAGTCGTGTCGAGATTTTTCCACTTGTACTTGTCTTTCAAAAAGCCTCAAGCGGTCAAGTGTCTAAATTCATAACCCGTTGATCTTTTAAACAAAATGTGGCAACGATTCATAAAATCTTTATCACCTTCCCCACTCATAACCGCTGTTTCATCAACAACCGTATTAAACTTCTTGATATCTTTATTCATTGGAGTCCACTTTTCGTCAACATGTTGTTGATCCATGGTGAGTTTGGATTCGAAGACGATCCCGTCATTTGGTTCGTCGAATCGTTTAGCATGTTGTTGATCCATGGTGAGTTTGGATTCATTTTGGATGGAAATAGATAATAGAAGTAGAGATTAGTAATAGATTGGAAGTGTGTGGGAAGTATGGAATAATAAGAGGTATTTATAAGGTTTTTTGAGGTTTAATTATGTGAATGTGTGGTAATGGGAAAAAGGGCTATATAGCCGTTGGTACCAACGGTTGGATTTGAAAAAAATGCACAAAGTTCCAATAAAAACAAAAAACTACGGCGTGGGCTGGTGGTGACGGCGCGAGTGGTGACGGCGCCACTGCCGGTGTGGTGCGCCATGACCATTTTTGGGCTGGTGGTGATGGCGCCACCAATATCATCACCACACCTCTCGCTCTAAACACCCATCTAGGCAGTATACACGGTTGTTAAATTTATGTAATTTTAGTCAGTTGCTAGAACAAACGTTATCAAATAAAATTTATAACAAATTGACTATAAATGTTGTTGTCTTAAACAATCAAGTGAGTATTATAAACCCTTTGAAGAGGAGACAAACAGTCGGTTTGTAGTCATGCAATGAAAAAAAGAGAAGCACAATTTAAAGTTGTCCTTATGAGTATTTAGGGTATGTTTAGCGAAATAGGCTGAACTTATTTTATAAGCCAAAATCAAAATTTGTATTTTTATAAATTTGTTTGACAAATGGACTGTCGCTGTGGCATATTATTGCAAAATAACTAAAATTGACATAATTAAATTAGTTTTTGTATATGTTAGATATTTTTGTGTGTAAATAAATAATTTATTCTTCAAAAGCCCTGGGTTAAAGGCTATGTTTGGCAAATGGCTTATAGGGGCTTGGGCTTTTAACATAATTTGGCTAATAAAATAAGTCTCGTTTATCATGGGACTTATAAAATAAGCTGGCTAAAAACTTTAGCCCCATAAAAGGGACTAAAAACTTTAGCCCGAGGCTTTTGAAGAATAATTTACGGGTATGTTTGGCGAAATGGGTTGGGCTGGGGCTGGGGCTGGGGCTGGGCTGAGGCTGAGACTTATGTTATAAGGCGAAATTAAAATTTGTATTTTTATAAAAACTTATTTGGCAAATGGGCTTGGGATGGGGCTTATTATTGCAAAATTATTAAAAAGGACATAATTAAATGAGTTTTTGTATATGTTAGATATGTTTGTGGGTAAATAAGAAATTTATTTTTCAAAAGCCCCGGGCTAAAGTTTTTAGCCCCTTTTATCGGACTAAAGTTTTTAGCCGACTTATAAGCCCTTCCATAAGCCCCATGACAAACGAGACTTATTTTATTAGCCGACTTATTTTAAAAGCCCAAGCCCTTGCCAAACACAGCCTACTTATTTACTCACAAAAATATCTAGCATATACAAAAACTCATTTAATTATGTCATTTTTAGTAATTTTGCAATAATAAGCCCCGGACACAGCCTATGTGCCAAACAAGATACAAATTTTAATTTCGGCATATAATATAAGCCCAGCCCGAGGCCATTTCGCCAAACATACCCAAAGTTTTTAGCCCCTTTTATGGAGCTAAAGTTTTTAGCCGACTTATTTTATAAGTCCTTCCATAAGCCCCATGACAAACGAGACTTATTTTATTAGCCTACTTATTTTAAAAACCCAAACCCCTATAAGCCCTTGCCAAACACAGCCTTAGAAGATAAGGCATGTAGGAACATTTTTAGCTGTTTACTATAATTTAACCAACATATCAATTGCGACGAAACAAGTTGTAGTTGGAGCTTACATTATAAGTTGGAGCTCATATTATAATCCGCAACATCACCTGAACCAATGCTTCGAACACTTGACTAACCGCACGCATTCTAACTGTGATGTTGCCCTCTAATTAGTGACTTTGCAAACAAAAGATAAATACGTATCTACAAACTAGCAGGGTACCCGCGCAATGCGGCGGGTACCCCGTGATTAAATATTGTGACGAGCAAATGTTTTTCATTCGCTTTTTCTAACAATAACTTTAATTAAAATAACTATAAGCAATAACAATGTAACTATTTCATATAACATAAGGTTGGAATTAATTATGGTAACATAAATAGTATCTTTGAAACATAAATTAAAGATAGATGTCACTATAAAATAAAATGTAATTTTGTATAAACACAAATTTGCCTATTATTAATATGCATCGTCATTTTGTTAAAATACTAACACCCTATTACATCAAGATACTAAGCCCAAACTTATTTTGTTAGTACTCGGCCCAATCTCAAAAAGTAAACCAAAGTTCAACTTAACACAATTTTCGTCCCATGTTTGATTGAGATAACCTTGTTATATCATAAACACATTAACCCTAAGCTCTTCATATCATATGCATCCATTATTTTCTATTCGTTCTTATCCTCTTTATCTTACACAAAGATAATCACAGATCTTGTGTTTCTTTCTTTCGAAAATTTGTCACCTAAACCCATGAATCATAAGCTACAAACGCCATAGCCTTTTTTATTCTTGTTTTCCTTCACACAACGAACCACAAAAAAATCTTATCAATTTCGAACCTCAAACACCCTTGTCCTTTTTTGGTTATACGAACCACATTCGTTGACTCTTTTTTGTGGGGTTTTGGCTTCAAGATCTTTGATTAGGTCTCGAGTAATGTTTTTGGTTGTTCGAATCTTGACTCTAACTTGACCAGCGGCAACCAAATCCCGAACAAAATGAATATTGGTCTCTATATGCTTCATACGTTGATGTTGAACCGGATTAGCAGACAAATACACAGCACTCACATTGTCACAGTAAACAAGTATAGCAAAAGACAAGGGAGTATGCAACTCACATAGTAAATTCCTTAACAAACATGTCTCAGCAACACCGCGATACTCAACCTCGGCACTGGAACGAGAAAGCGTTGGTTGACGCTTCGAGGACCAAGAGAGCAAGTTGTTACCTAGAAAAACACAATAGCCAGAAGTGGAGCGCCGATTAGTTGGGCAACCAGCCCAATCCGCATCCGGATAGGCAACCAAGGAAGTAGTAGAAGTTGAAAACAACTGTTACCCATAGTCCAAAGTACCTCGAACATACATCAGAATTCACTTAAGGGAGGAAAAATGAGGCTCTCTAGGATCATGCATATAAAGACACACTTGTTGTACTACATAAGAAATATCCGGTCGAGTGAAAGTAAGATATTGTAACGAACCCGCAAGACTCCTATATAATGTCGTATCAGAAACTGGTGCATCGTCATCCCCCAATTTAGACTCAGTATCAACAAGAGTTCGACTAGGCTTACAACTACCCATATGAGCCTTCTCAGGTATCTCCTCAACATACTTGCGCTGAGATAAAAACATGCCAGAAGAGTCTCGTGTAACAGAGATGCCCAAAAAATAATTAAGAGATCCCAAATCTATCATAGAAAACTCCTTGTGTAGAGACGCAATGATCCGTTCTAACAAACTCTGAGAAGAAGTTGTGAGAACAATATCATCAACATAAAGCAATAAATAAGCAGTGTCAGTCCCATGTCGATAAATAAATAATGAGGAGTCACAACGACTATGGTTAAATCCAACCCGAAGCATAAAGGCAGCAAAACGCTGAAACCAAGCTCTAGGTGCCTGCTCGAGTCCATAATGTGATCTCTGTAATAAGCAAACATAATCAGGATGCTCAGGATCCCGAAAACCAGGAGGCTGATGCATGTAAACAGTCTCAGCTAAATCACCATGCAAAAAAGAATTTTTGACATCAAGCTGATGAACCAGCCAATGGCGAGAAGTAGCCAAACTAAAAATAGTTCGAATAGTGCCAGGTTTAACAACGGGGCTAAAACCCTTTATCTGTGTACTGCCATTTGCCACAAGACAAGCTTTGTAACGACTAAGGGTACCATCTACCAAATACTTATGGCGAAATAACCACATACATCTAACTATATTGGTATCTGCAGGTCGAGGCACAAGAATCCAAGTTCTGTTTTTAATAAGAGCATCATATTCATCACATATAGCATTTTGCCAATTAGAATCATTAAACGCATCATTATAGGACCTAGGCAACAGAGAGACCGAAGACACATGATAAGTAAAATGCTAAGTGGGACGATTAGACCCGACACGAAAGCGTGCGACCATGGGATGAATCGAAACCGGGTTTAGGTTAATACTTGGGTTGGGGTCAACAGGTGGAGATGATGGATTTGGGGAAACGGAAATGGGGGTGAGAATTGGATTAGGTAGACTAGTAATATGTGTGGGAGGTGGAGATGTTGTAGTTGGAGGTTCAGTTAGGGAAGGTGGACTGTTTGTAGGAGAACGGGGCTCAGCATTGTGGTTAGGTTGAGCTTGAGGTGTGATGCGCGTGTATATCGTTGTAGGAATAGATTATTCTTATCAAGTTTGAAATTTGTATTTAGCCGACTTAACCTATGACACAGACTAACGAGCAGTGTACCCGATCAATGTAGCTAGTTGGTAATCAGAGTGTCGAACACTAAGAGTGGAACGTTAACACCTAGAATGTCTATCAGTATTTTAATTCCTAATTTAGTTTTACAATCTCATATATCGCAAAGGGGGTTCAGTCTGAGAGACTGGCACGAATTTGGTAGATTAATTAAAACTAATAAACTAATGAGATAGAATACAATGAATGGCGAACACGTACACAGATAGATAACAGATACAGATAAGAGGTCTGATGAATGATTAAGTAGCTTGTCACTTGTTTTATTGCTAGTTTTATATGACGAGTGTCATAATCTCTTCTCTCTCGTTGGTATCTTAATTATAGGCGAGTAAACTCTTAATCGAAGGTGCGTAATGACATTTGTTCAAAACTAGTACTAAGTCCGAAGGCAAAATTAAATCAAATGTTCTTTTGGCTTCAACAGATGCATGTGCTCCATTTCCCACGTGCAGGTATTGCTCCCCATAGGCCAGCTTCCTTGCGCATCTAAGTCCCTATAGTGTATTGCAAATATGAATACCACATCCAGTGTCATACACCCAGGAAATAACTTTATGAGGAAAAGCAAATAATTCTATCAAGAAATTATCTGCAGTGCTGGCAACCTGTCCAACATTCTTGCTCTTTCTTGTTCGCAACTCATCAAGGTAGAGAGGACAGTTCCTCTTCCAGTGTTCTACCTCGTAGCAGTGGTGGCAAGCCTGATCCTTCTTAGGATTCTGTTTCTTTTTAGGAGGGTTCTTCTTAGGCTCGGGTTGGTAAGTCGTAACCTGCTTACCCTTAGCCTTGCCTTTACCCTTCCTCTTGTTCGCTTGTGGTTTTGGCTTATGAATCCTACCACCTTGAATAGAAAGTACCTGAGGTGTAGGAGTCGTTTTCAGTAATCCCTTTTCATAGTCAATGAGCATTGCATGTTACTCACTAACTGTCTTCCCCGTGCAATGCATGTCAAAATTGCGCACAAAACTACCAAACTCCTTGTTAAGGGATCTGTTGATTAGGAAAATGCATACTTCCTGCGTGTAATGATAGTTGAGCTGCTCAAGTTGGTCCATGTAACTTTTCATTTCCAAGTCATGAGCACTCACGGATTTACCGTCCTCCTGTTTGCAGTTGTATAGAGCATTAGTAAGATCATACGGTTCTACAGCTGCTTGTTTCTTAAACATACGTCTGAGTTCATTGAGCATATCATAGGGAGAATGGCTCTCAAATTTCTTTTGTAATTGAGGAATCATGCTTCCAAGCATAAGACATGCAACTTCATTGTGTCTATCATACTCAAGGTTCCAAACTGCTAACTCAGCAGCAGGTGAGTTAGCAGGAGGAGCAGGAGGAATAGGCTTACTCAAATAATCTAGTCTTTTAGCCACTTGCAGGACAATCCTCAGTGACCTATACCAATCATTGAAATTTGCGCCAGTTAGTTTTTTCTATTAAACATATGTTTGAAAGCAGAACTTGGTGTATTGTTATGAGGTTGAGCCATTTTATAGAAAAAATTCAAAAGTTAGTACTTTCGATAATTCATCCTTTTAAGAAAATTAAATACCCTTGGTAAATATTCATATGACCATATAATTTTCTTAAAAAACTAGGATCCAAATTGATGTAGTTCTATTACATCAGTTGATCTGCTAGTAATGAAAGTATTCAACAAGGTAATTGTCGAACAATAATTGTCAAACATTTTACAATTCCTAGATCATTATGCGATTTAGCAATTGCCAAACTATTTGCAATGTAAACATGTTTCATCCCATCTTATGCCTTGAGCTACTAGATCTCACTATCTAACTCAATTAAGTTGTCTAATTTAGAAACTATAAATTTATTCCAGCTACGTCTCACATAACGTGGAGATTTACCTTGAGATTGCAATCTAGCTAAGTCTCACATAACGTAAATTGCAACCACAGGCGTTTTATTAATTAGATGGCATAAACTTAAATTTAAAGTGTACTAATTTTGATGTGTGTAATCAAAATATGTATGAAGAAGCATGCACACATCTTCGTATTATAGGTTTTAACAAAACTTTACTTATTAGTTTCTTTCACTAAGATTAAATCAACAAAGTTTTAATCGAGGTATTGGGTAAACCAATCAAATAATTACCTTTAATTATCGCCCACTATATCGTACTGCTGCATGAGTCAAAAGACTCAAGTTATTCAGATAATTACCACAAAATGCCGCGTGGAATTAAGTCTATTCATCCTTAAGATGTTTTGTTCATAAAATAGTCCTAGGTAACTCCATATTGACGCACAAAGATGCGGAGAAGCGGGTTAGCGCGAAGCTTATTAAAAACCTTCTTCTTATATTGCAACCACCCTTATACATCTCTTATAGTTTGTCAATATGGATGAGCCTTTCTAACTATTGGTACAATAAACATCGATCGATTAAAATTTTAAGATTTAACTCTTAAAAACAAATCAATTTTCACAATAGTCTAGCCTTGTTTATTTTCTATTCACAAATTACTCTTTGTTTACTACTTGTCAAACAATAAATAAAAAAATAAGCAAATAATAAAAATAACTAACTAAAACAATAAACATGCTAAATTAAATCAACTAACATGTATATCATAACCAAGGCTCCCACTTGTGTTTTGAGCTAGGTACACGTGGACCACATACATCGATAAATAGATTGCGTAAGCCCTACATTAAGTATATGCAATAACACACATAGTTGATTAAATAAAATGATACATATGGGTCTTCCCCAATTCTATAATTAATTAACCTATTAGTCAATTAAACATTTCATACAATTTTAATTACTAATAACCCTAATTAATTTACATATATAGTACAATTAGCATGCAAACACAAACACTTAACAATTAACACATGAATATGCATTGATCCATGACGAAATATGCATGTTTTCATCATGGGTCCACATAAAAACTTATTATAATATAATCAAGTCACCAAGTTCACTTACTAATAATGCCATAACACATATTATTCGTTAATTAATCACACAAAAAATTGCATGCAACCGAAGGTTTCTTCAATTTTCAAAACCCATTTTTTTTTAAATAAGAGGGCAATCGGCCCTAATTAAAAAAAATTAGGGTTTTCGAATTTATAAACCCTAGAAATCATAAACATGCAATAATCAATCAAAGATTTGATGTTTATGTGTTTCGGTAATTAATTACATAATATTAACGGCTCGTGATGCCACTGTTGGAATTAAATAATCATAACAAGTATATTATTAACATGTAATCATCAAGAGCATGCAACGGAAGACTTAAACATAATATGCATAATTAATTAACTGAAAACTAAATAGTAAGCGTACATTTTAGCAATCCAAGCAAACAAAGATCAAGAAACTCAAAGCCTAAAAATTAGGGTGTATGAAATCGACTTACACCTTAATTGATTTGGGAAAAAAAACAAAAATCAAATTAGGATTTATCTATGGTCTTGTACACGTGTATTGTTAACGATTCAATGCGAATGCTAGGTTCTTGATCACAATAGCTCAACCAAACACTTTAGTTACGCTTAAGGTCAATTGTAAATCCCTTTGTGGGGCTTTGCTCGTCGACCAAGGAGTAAGAGTGGGAGAAGAGAAGAAGTTTGGTCTACTAATGAGATCAAGTGTACCAAAGAATGAATACATGGGGATGTATTTATACCATTGTGGTAGAGTCCAAGTTTACAAAGGGTTCCCATGTGGGATTCCCCTTGATCGACCGGTTTCAAGCCCAAGAGGGGTTTCCAGAACCTTCTCTTGGCTTGTTTCCTTTTCTTCATATTTTTTGGATATTTAATGACCGTTAGTCACTTCCGTTAAGAACTTAACGCTTTTTAGACGCTTATTGTGAATTAATAATTAAAACATAACATTTATATTTAATTAGTAAACATTGAATCTCATACGCAATGTGTGCAATCCCATAGTCTCGTGTTCGAATCCGGTCATACATATATTAAATATATCCACAAACTTAACACATACTTACAAATCAAAATGTTTCATTTAAGGGATTAAAGTGGAGTTTTGGCAACTTACAGCTAAATGAGTATTTTGCTGCATCAAAACTCTACTCTCATGTGTTATGGTTCTTCATGCTTGCTTTTGGATATGTCAACTTCAAGTGGATGCATTAGTTAAGTCTATGACAAATTGTTTCAATATGGCCTTTCATATTGTTTTTGATTCACCCATTTTAGGGCCCGGTTGTAAGTGTCATCCTTCCTATTTGTATCATTGCGTATCTTCAACTTGGTTGGAGTTGGTTACCTCTCGGTATATATTCATTTTTTGGCCAAAAGATAAATCTATGACAAACAGGTATTACCGTGATCCTTGTATATATTATAAAGCTGTAGTCGTTAAATATATTTTTTGAATTCCACCATTCAGGGTGTGCTTGGTTGAAATTGAGAAAGGGAAAGGGAAAGATAATGATAATAGTGGGGAAAGGGAAAGATAAAAAAAATCATTCCCCCCCCCCCCCCCCCCAATTTATTGTGTAATGGTCCATTGCATTATATAGCACTAAGCATTATTTTTCATTACATTTACCATTACCCACCCTCAAAAACATTCTACCAAGCACCCTCTCAGTGTTTAAGTTTATTACATGTTGTGCAACTATTCATGTGTGTTAGTAGTACTTGGTACAACAATGTGTGCAACACTTGTGCAGCTATGATGCACAATACTCATGAAGTGAACTATGTGATAAATTACTTGTTACCCTTGAAAAAAGAATCACTATTTTTAGTTCTATGAACTATATGGAATAGAACTGCTAGAACAGAATGAAAAATTAAAGCACAGAAGCACTTGTAATATCTGTAAGATCAAAAAATGAACTATTCAATCACTACATCACTTATGTGAATGTGTTATTGATCAATATCATAATTTATTAATCGGTTGTCTAGTGCATTTCAGCTAAGTTAAAACAGCAATCATAACTTTATATCGTTTTGGCCAAAGTTCAAACTAATATATCAGACTTTAAGATTGATAAAATGGTATGTCACAGTTGTTCTTACCAAATTGATTATAGGTGTTTAGTTTCATGTCTGAAACACAAAATATAAATAGTAACCAAATTAAATACCAGTGTCTTGAAGCATCAGCAACTATCAAGTCATACAATAGACTCCAGATCCGTTTCCCTTGGCATATAAACCAATCATTAAAAAAAAATTATTCGGTTCCTACGGCCCACCCAACAGCCCAAGGACACTAGTAGTAGGCAAGGTTTAGACCAACTTAGTGCCTCACTAAACAGAGAGGTTTGGCCATACATGAAAATGTGAGTACTCTGATATGTAATTTATTGGGTCTATTTTAATGAGTGTCAGCCTTGTATCTAGTTTCTTGACATCATGTCATAGAGTTTCACTAAAGTGTAGCCGCTCAGAAAATATATAATTTTATTCGTATATATAGAAATAGTTTAAAACTAAATTGTGGTTTTTACTATGGGTAGGTTTTGGTCAATGATTAAATGAGTACTTAATTTATCAGTATTTCTTGTACAATATAAAACAACACCTTGTACTAAGGGCGAAACTTTCTTATAAAATACATGATGAGGCGAAAAATGAACCACTTTTAGGGGGTCATTTAAGCCCGGAATTGAATTTATTTGATCAAATAGTGCCCTAAATCGTTCCTTTTGTGATTTTAGGTACTTTGGGAGTGAAATCTGGAAAAGGAAGCAATTTGAACGTTTTTGGAGCATAAAAGTGAAGAAAACGCCAAAGACTTAATTTTGCAATCTGGGAACAGTAGGTGACGGCGTCAAGAGTAACATCCTGACGGCGTCAAGAGTAATTTTCATGACGGCCCAGTACAGAAATGAAGGCGTCACAAGGAAGAGCGTCAAGAGTAAAATACGTGACGGCCTGGAAAAAGTTAATACATGACGGCGTCAGATGTAGATCAAGACAGTCTGAGAATTCTTTTGGTGACGAGATGACGGCGTCACCAATTTGGTCTTGACGCCGTCAGCCTCAGTTTTCTATATATAGTTTTCTAATTTTCATTCATTAAGAGGAACAAGTTTGGAGAAACCCTAAGACCGAACCATATACGATTTTTACAGGTTTTTCAAGGGTTTTCAGCCCTTGAACCCTTACATGTGTAATTGAGATAAGTGTTCTTCTAATTCAATCAATATGTCTATGTGTTGGTTGTCTATATCTTGTGCTTGTCTTAATTCCATCATGCTAGGCTAGATTTATCTTGTGTTTGCTTAGATCTAATGAAACCTAGATGTTGATTATGTGTTGATTACTTGTTTATGGTTGTATTGGATGAATGATTTCGATGTTCGGCTTAAGAAAACTGGCAGATCTCCAAATGGTAACATGCTTGAACGTCTTAGGAAACATGAACTGACGTGCACTAGGTTTTATTGGTTGTATTTAATGCATGAGTAAATTATAATGATCCCATGTTAGGAGCTTCTTAGCCGGCTCGACATAGGAGTGAAGTAGGCACTCATAGGATTGGGGAGTTAAGTGCGCCACCCCATGAATGGTATTAAGGAATACAATCCGTCATCCACGCAACTATAATAAGTAATTAACGTGTAAAAGATATCTAGGGAGTAGTGAAATCTAAGTAAACACATTTCTCCACTTATTGCTCACAACCTTAGTTTAATTTAGTTTTATTTTCATTTCTAGTATTTTATTTTGATTGCATTTTTAGTATTGGGTTAGTTGACTAACAACTAATTCCGCCCATATCCTTCAACCCCGAGATTTTTATTTGCTTTCTAAAAAATATAAAAATACAAAAATAATCATCCTTCATCTTTAGAACTAGTATTTAGGTTTTCTAATCCTAGCGACACTATTCCTAGCTGAACGATCAATCCCCTGGTACTTGTCACTATACTATACTACAATGATCAGGTACACTGCCTGGTGGGGGTTGTAAGCTTCTCAAGATCCCTTGAGAGGTAAAGCCTGGTGCAATTCCCACGCATCAAGTTTTTGGCGCCGCAGCCCAGGGAATAGTTATTGTCTAGGTTAGAATCTCTTTTTATTAGGTCTACTTGCTAGATTCCTTT
>JARVZY010004198.1:0-23680 GCA_030686995.1 Artemisia argyi
GATGTTAAATAACAAGAGTATGTAATTTACTCTTAAAATTAACATCATCGATATCACCTCATTAATTAACTAACACCAATTAATACCATCATCACATCGATCACCTCCGCCGCCATCATCATATATCTTTTTACGATTCAAACCAAATTATTGTGTTTTGTTTACATTAGTATGTATGAAATCTTGTCCGCCGAAAATGTAACTCACTATATATAGTGACGTCATTATGTGACTCAATTCTCTTTTTAAGGATTAAAAATAAACCAGCAAGAGTTAGCACAAAAAACAGACTTCTCTTCATTAGATTGAAAATACTAATCATCTTTTTGGCCAGCAAGATTAGGCGATTAGCATGGCTGAAAAATTAGCGAACTTATAAAAGAGTTCATAAAAAATTATCATGAAAACACCAACAAATCACATGCATGTAATCATATCAAATCCCAAAAATTTGTATCCATCAACAATATCCAACAATTACTAGGAATCATCATACAAGATGACCGAAAAAAGAAAGAAAAACTAGAGGTCCAAAATGCAAAGGCGACATGTAAAGTTCATTCGAATACGACGAGCCAGATATTAATTCATCAACAAAGATTTTAAGCACGCTCGCCACGAATACGACGAGCCAGCTGAACATCCTTGGGCATGATGGTAACCCTCTTGGCATGAATCGCACACAAATTCGTATCCTCAAACAGACCCACGAGATATGCTTCTGCTGCTTCCTGAAGAGCTAACACAGCATGGCTCTGGAACCGCAAATCAGTCTATATATAACCAAATATTATCAATACAATTATTAGCATATAACAGTTATATACTCGACAAAAATGTATTAATAAGAAATAGATATCACCTTAAAATCTTGTGCGATTTCACGAACAAGCCTTTGGAATGGCAATTTGCGGATCAAAAGATCTGTGCTCTTTTGATACTTTCGGATTTCACTATATATATTCATCAATATCATTGATCAATAAATATGATTGGAAAAAAGAAACATAAGAGTTTACGTATTCTAAGGTTAATATTTATAGATTAGGGTTTAGACAATCACCGAAGAGCAACGGTTCCTGGACGAAAGCGATGAGGCTTTTTCACACCTCCCGTAGTAGGAACAGATTTTCGAACAGCCTTCGTCAAACAGTTTCACAAACAATTAGCAACATTAATTAAATCACCAGAAAACAATATGTAGAATTATAGTATACTTTATAGTAATCAAAACAAGATAACATACTTTAAAATTGGCAGACAATTGCTTCTTCGGAACTTTTCCACCAGTAGACTTGCGAGCAGTTTGCTTTGTACGAGCCATTGCAATTCAGATTCTGAAAAAGAACTAATAGAAGTTAGAACAAAAGTTAAGTTAAAGCTAATAAAACAAGTATATTGATGAAGTTCATACCTTTGGATTGACGAAATAGTAAATCTTAGGGTTTTCAAAGTGTGAAATTATATTCTGCGCTATGAGGTATATATAGTAGTTGGTTGCTTTAAAAAGAATGCCATGTCGATCCTTGTGCTTTGTTTTCATTGGTTGGATTTTTGAAAATAATGTTATCACACGGATTGAAATTTTTTCTGTTTCTTTTGTTTACCTTACCTATTATTTCCACATTCTATGTTATTTGAACGGGTTGCGATCCTATACTAAAATAATGTTATTTATACATTTAAAAAAAAAAAAAAAAAAAAAAAAAAAAAAAAAAAAAGTTATAAAAATAAATTGATGAGTGTCATGCAAATTTTTTGAAAATTTTGAAATCGTTTCACAAGAGTTAAAGACAAAAAAGCATGTCTTAACTCGGCATGCGGATCGGTTCTTGTAAATGGGTCTCCAACCAAAGAATTCAAAATTGAAAAAGGTTTTCGACAAGGAGACCCACTATCTCTCCATTTCTCTTTATTATTGGGGTTGAAGCTCTTTATGTTACATTTTTAACAAAAAAAAAATGAGGGCATCAAAGTCGGGACAAACTTGGTTGATGTATCTCATCTTATATTTGCGGATGACTCCCTTATCATGGGCAAATGGTCTCTTGAAAATGCAATAAACCTTTGTCATATTTTAAGATCCTTACACATGGCATCGGGGTTAAAAAGTACACTTCTCCAAAACCAAGTTATTTGGTGTTGGAGTTTCTAATGCAAATGTCAAAACCTTTGCTTCCATTCTCAAGTTTGAATCGTCGTCCCTCCATTGTACGTATCTTGGACTTCCCTTTGGGTGAAATAAAGGTTTGGATTTGGAGTCCAATCATTGAAAAATTTCAGGAAAGATTATCCTTTTATAAAGCCAGGAATCTCACTTATGGCGGAAGGTTATCTTTGATCAAGTTTGTTCTTGGAGCTTTAGTTACATAATTCTTCTCTTTATTCAAAGCCCCCAAATGTGTACTTCTTTACCTTGAGAAACTTAGGAGAAAATGTTTTATTCGGCGAATCATTGGAATCGAATAAATTAGCATGGATTGCTTGGAAAAAAAGGTTTGCTTTCCATCTAGTGGTGGTGGTCTAGGAATTGGTAGTCTTCAAGCATCAAATCTCGCAATGCTAACAAAATGGTGGTGGCGTTTTTATTCACAACCAAACTTACTTTGTAGATTAACAAGTTTGTCGATCCATGAACATCGTGGTGGAGCCACTTGGTATGCCACGTCGAAATTGGCGGGGGGTGCGCCGCCACTCCTAATGCTCTTAAAAAGATAATCTTCTGATAATATTCGTGGATATCATCAAACCTTGAATGATATACACGTACGTTTCACGCATTTGCACCATTCGTCTCTAAACTAGATGAAATTCACGCATTTGGTCCTCAATTCTCAAAATTCTCTTGATTAATTCAAATCTTTTTCATTAACTACACTGTTTGTCCTATTTTAGTAATGCTCGTTAAAATTGTTGTTAGTGATAAGGGTTTTTCCATCTTTTTAACCTTTCTTGTCCAAACACCCCATCAAAGGACTTGTGGTCTAGTGGGTGGGGCTTAACTTGTTAAGCGAGCCACAAGTGGGAGTAGTACCGGGTGGGTGACCACCCGGGAAGTCCTCACTTGTGGTCCACTTGTAGACCATATTGTTCCGGAGATATATTGCAATGATGGATTTGAACCCTTGAGCCACTCGTTGCGGGGGTTCGAATCTTGAGCATGGCCCGGTTTTCATCCGGCTGTTTCTCCAGCAAGGTAAACTTGTGTGGAGGCAGTACGGTTTCCGGGGGAAACCCGTTACCACCTGAGATCAGCGTGGACCCGGTTCAGACAACATAGTCTGGCGGGGTGGCGATGGGGCCTTCGCTGTCCGCGAAGGTGGTCGATTCTAAGTTGAAATTCACCTTTCAAAAAAAAAAAAAAAAAACACCGTTGGTCACTTTCTTGAATTTTAAAACTCAAGCACTTCTCTTTTTCAACCTCTCACCCAACACCAGTCACTGTTCCCCACCGTTCATACCAGGCCGTCACCACCAACACAATCGTCACTATTATTCAAACGCTAATCATTTGTGTAATGACTAAAATGGGCATTTGCGTATACTATTTAAACGATAATCATGATGTTAAATAACAAGAGTATGTAATTTACTCTTAAAATTAACACCATCACCTCATTCACCAACACCAACACCAACACCAACACCAACACCATCATCACATCAATCACCTCCTCCGGCATCATCATATATTTTTTTACGATTCAAACCTAATTATAGTGTTTTGTTTACATTAGTATGTATGAAATCTTGTCCGCCGAAAATACAACTCACTTACTATATATAGTGACGTCATTATGTGACTCAGTTCTCATTTTAAGGATTAATAATAAACCAGCAAGAGTTAGCACAAAAAACAGACTTCTCTTCATTAGATGGAAAACACGGACACAATCATCTTTTTGGCCAGCAAGATTAGGCGATTAGCATGGCTGAAAAATTAGCTAACTTCTAAAAGAATTCACAAATATCACATGTAATCATATCAAATCCCAAAAATTTCTATACATCAACAATATCCAACAATTACTAGGAATCATCATACACAATGACCGAAAAAAGAAAGAAAAACTAGAGGTCCAAAATGCAAAGGCAACATGTAAAGTTCATACGAAACAGATATTAATTAATCAACAAAGATTTTAAGCACGCTCGCCACGAATACGACGAGCCAGCTGAACATCCTTGGGCATGATGGTAACCCTCTTGGCATGAATCGCACACAAATTCGTATCCTCAAACAGACCCACGAGATATGCTTCTGCTGCTTCCTGAAGAGCTAACACAGCATGGCTCTGGAACCGCAAATCAGTCTATAACCAAATATTATCAATACAATTATTAGCATATAACAGTTATAAACTCAACAAAAATGTGTTAATAATAAATAGATATCACCTTAAAATCTTGTGCGATTTCACGAACAAGCCTTTAGAATGGCAATTTGCGGATCAAAAGATCGGTGCTCTTTTGATACTTTCGGATTTCACTATAGATATTCATCAATATCATTGATCAATAAATATGATTGGAAAAAAGAAACATAAGAGTTTACGTATTCTAAGGTTAATATTTATAGATTAGGGTTTAGACACTCACCGGAGAGCAATGGTTCCCGGACGAAAGCGATGAGGCTTTTTCACACCTCCAGTTGTAGGAACAGATTTTCGAACAGCCTTCGTCAAACAGTTTCAAAAACAATTAGCAACATTAATTAAATCACCAGAAAACAATATGTAGAATAATACTATACTTTAGAGTAATGAAAACAAGATAACATACTTTAAAATTGGCAGACAATTGCTTCTTCGGAACTTTTCCACCAGTAGACTTGCGAGCAGTTTGCTTTGTACGAGCCATTGCAATTCAGATTCTGAAAAAGAACTAATAAAAGTTAAAACAAAAGTTAATTTAAAGCTAATAAAACAAGTATATTGACGAAGTTCATACCTTTGGATTGAAGAAATAGTAAATCTTAGGGTTTTGAAAGTGTTGAAATTATATTCTGCGCTAATGAGGTATATATAGGACGTGGTTGTTGCCTTAAAAAGAATTCCTTGTCGATCCTTGTACTACGCTTTCATTGGTTGGATTTGTGAAAATAATGTTATCACACGGATTGAATTTTTTCGTGTTTCTTTTTTTTTTTTGTTAAAAGTTCAACGACCCGGTAACTATATTACTTCAAAAAATATTTAAGTACAACGGATATGAGTGAATTCCATATCTCAGCCCGTTACATAGGCGAAAAGCTTACATAACAAGATACTTCCTATTTTCTAGACAAGAAAACAAAACCACTACCACATAATATTGAAAGACTCGGACAAACATATAAACTACTTTCTACAACCTTGAAGATTAAAGCCATAAATGGCATTAAGAGCATCCAATTCCATTGGAAGATCGTAAATTTGCTTGGAGTAATCATCATAGTTATCAAGCTCATCTTCACGCTCATGACCTCCACCAAAAAGTTTTGCTGATTCGTCGAACGTGTTAAGTACCTCCTCCTCCTCACTATCAGAAACCACAACCTCACCCACCTTGAAAATGGGTTAACCCTCTTAGTGACAGAGGCGGACGGAATAGAATGACCTTCATCATCCACAAGAGTAGCTTTCCCATTGATAAGAAGCTTTTCAAGCTTACTAATTTTCTCAACTATAGGAGTAGAACCAACTTCCTTAGTTCCCATTGAATCACTCACAAGCGGTTCTTGTGATGTAGTACCAGTCTTAACCGACTCATCCTCATTAACTTCCATTGTACGGCCAGCATCCACATCCTTGTTGGTGTCATAAGTAGGAATACCAAACGTATCCGTATCATCCATATTAAGAGCATCAAATTAGTTAGATGTAGAAATCTTAGTACCACTAGAACTAGCTACATCAGAAGTCTTCTTCTTAATGCCACCAGCTTTCTTAGGTTCAGGAGGAGTCTTTTTGGGTAAAAGGTCAACGGATATGAGTGAATCCCATATCTCAGCCCGTTACATAGGCGAAAAGCTTACATAACAAGATACTTCCTATTTTCTAGACAAGAAAACAAAACCACTACCACATAATATTGAAAGACTCGGACAAACATATAAACTACTTCCTACGACCTTAGAGATTAAAGCCATAAATGGCATTAAGAGCATCCAATTCCCCAGGAAGATCGTAAATTTGCTTCGAGTAATCATCATAGTCATCAAGCTCATCTTCACATTCATGACCTCCACCAAAAAGATTTGTTGATTCGTCGAACGTGTTAAGAACCTCCTCCTCCTCACTATCAGAAACCACAACCTCACCCACCTTGGAAAATGGGTTAGCCCTCTTAGTGACAGAGGCGGACGGAATAGGATGACCTTCATCATCCACAAGAGTAGCTTTCCCATCGATAAGTAGCTTTTCAAGCTTACTAATCTTATCAACTATAGGAGTAGAACCAACTTCCTTAGTTCCTATTGAATCACTCACAAGTGGTTCTTGTGATGTAGTACCAGTCTTAACCGACTCATCCTCATTAACTTTCATTGAACGGCCAGCATCCACATCCTTGTTGGTGTCATAAGTAGGAATACCAAACGTATCCGTATCAACCATATTAAGAGCATCAAATTGGTTAGATGTAGTAATATTAGTACCAGTTGAACTAGCCACATCATAAGTCTTCTTCTTAGTGCCACCAGCTTTCTTAGGTTCAGGAGGAGTCTTTTTGGGTTGATACTGAAACTGCTTACCCACAACAGGTTTAGTAAACCCCCTTGACCCGGAATTGTAGAACCTCCTTGCTTTCCCTTCTTCTTGTGATTGACAGTCTTGAAACTATCATTAACATGCTTAGTAGGCTGAACAGGAGGTATAACAACTGTAGGACAATCAGTCAGAGTATGACCAAATATCTTACACTTGTCACAACGGGGTGGTTGCCACTCGTATTCAACCCGTATCTTCTCAATAGTCGAACCCGAACCATCAAGTAATGGTATCTCGACAGTGAGGCTGTCCCGACAAGAGGAGACTTTTTGGGTTGATACTGAAACTGCTTACCCACAACAGGTTTATTAAACCCCCTTGACCCGGAATTATAGGACCACCTTGCTTTCCTTTCTTCTTGTGATTGACAGTCTTGAAACTATCATTAACAGGCTTAGTAGGCTGAATAGGAGGTATAACAACTGTAGGACAATCAGTCAGAGTATGACCAAATATCTTACATTTGTCACAACGGGGTGGTTGCCACTAGTATTCAACCCGTATCCTCTCAATAGTCGAACCCGTACCATCAAGTAATGGTATCTCAACAGTGAGGCTGTCCCGAAGCACCTCATCCGATCTCACTTCTATCATGCATCTTGCAAAACTACTACGGCCCCACGATTCCTTGCACATTTAGCTTGTAAAAGCATCTAACCTTTTGGGCGTGCCGATCAGTGTGGCAAGAAGACTGAGGCCATCATCAGAAAACATTGCAAGGGGAACATCATGGAATTTAACCCACACCGGGATGTTAGTCAAATCCTCTTTAAGTAGATTAGTGTTCAAAGTCCATGGTTTAAGAATAATAGGAACATTTCTGATCAACAAAGGACCGTTTTCAAGCACATCATCAACACCTTTCTTCGAATTGAACTTAAAGAAGAAGAATCCCTTTGCATTCATCATAACCTTTTGCACACCAAAATTAGCCCATGCATTGCGTACATAGTAATCCACAACAGGAAAAGCAAAGCGTTGGCCAAGGAAATAACCGTAGAGAGTATTCTCAAACCTCGTGTTTACCTCTTCCACTACTTTCAAAGGAACTGAAAGGTCAACATCATCCTTCTTTTTGCTACATTCCAACCTCCAAAAATTAGACACATGTTTCTGAGGTTCATTAGAAGTGTAAGAAACCGACTTCACTCCATTAGTAGTATCATCCTTAGAAGCATTAGGACCAGAAACTTTCGAATTTGAATTATGCCCAATACCACTTGAAGAGGAAGCCTTATTAGCAACAATCTCCCGTTGAATATTAGTCATGGCTTCATCAAAATTCTTATGCGCATTAGATAGCAAGTGCTTCACATCAGCACTTGTAACCGGCTCCAAGTCGTCACCATGTGATGTATCATTCGTAAGTGGAATCGACTCCACTTTCTGAGTACCATTCATAGAACAATCTGGAGCATCATCCACATTCAAACTAACACTACTAGGGTTCATCATTGAGGGTGTACTCAACTCACCAAAACTAGTAGTGGCCGATTGAATATTACCAAATGAAACTGGCTCCACCAGGTCATGTTCGCTCCCAACCAAGTTGGTTTCAATCATACCAGATTCAGGACTAAGGTTCTTCAAACGTACCTGTTGCACACCCAAGTTACCCTCTTGTCCCTTAAGCCTACTCAAACGAGCAGCCAATTCAGCATTAGTACCCATGTTCGCATCGTTAGAACCAGATTCATTATTACCCTTACTCGCAGTCTTACTCGCAATCTTAATCAATACAGCCCCACCGACCCTCGTTAGATGAGTATTACAGATACAGATCGTAGGGAAGGAAACTCAAAGCGAATATAATAATAGAACGATCAAAAACCAATTAAAAACTAACACCGACCCACGATGGAGAGGGAATAATAATTAAAAGGGTTAGGATCGATCGTGTTTCTTTTGTTTACCTATTATTTGAACGAGTTACTATCCTATCTAAAATAATGTTTATTTATAAATTAAAAAGAGATAATTAATAATATGTCTCGATTGCCCAATTGATTTGCTTTTTTACCCCATTCGGAGACCATGGCAACATTTAATTTTTAGGCAACTAAAATCTACAAGTGACAAGTGTCACTTTTCGGATTAAAATGTAAGGCAACTTGTGTACTTTTTGGGGAACTTGTGTACTTTTGGTCGTCAAGTTGCCAAGTCGCCTCATCTAAATACAGAAACTTCGAATTCTTGGGCAAAAAAAAACAAATCAATTAGGCAACCGGGGCACATTTGGAAATATCCCAATTAAAAAAAAAAGTTAAAAATAAATAGATGAGTGGCATGCGTATTTTTTGAAAATTTTGAAGTCGTTTTACAATAGTTAAAGAGAAAAAGGATGTCTTAACTAGGCATACACATCAGTTCTTGTAAATGGGTCTCCAAGAAAAGAGTTCAAAATTTAAAAAGGTTTTCGACAAGGAGACCCAATATCTCCATTTCTCTTTATTATTGTGGTTGAAGCTCTTTATGTTTCAGTTAAAAAAAAAAAAAAAAAAAAAAAATGGGCTTTAAATCCGGGACAAACTTGGTTTATGTATCTCCTCTTAAATTTGCGGATGGGCAGATGGTCACTTGAGAATGCAACAAACCTTTGTCGTATTTTTAGATCCTTTCACATGGCGTCGGGATTAAACAGTACACTTTCCCAAAAGCAAGTTACTTGGTGTTGGAGTTTCTAATGTAAATGTCGAAACCTTTGCTTCCATTCTCAAGTTTTAGTCGTCGTCCCTCCATTGTACGTACAGTATCTTGGAGTTCCCTTGGAGTCAAATAAAGGTTTGCAATTAGAGTCCAATCATTGAAAAATTTAGGAAAGATTATCTTCTTATAAAGCTAGAAATCTCTTTATGGCGGAATGTTAACTTTGATCTAGTCGGTTCTTTGAGCTTTAGGTACATATTTCTTCACTTTATTCAAATCCCCCAAATGTGTACTTCTTTAGCTTGAAACTTATGAGAAAATGTTTTTTGAGCGAATCATTGGAATCAAATAAATTAGCATGGATTAGTTGGAATTTTTTTTTGCTATCCATCTAGTTGTGGTGGTCTAGGAATTGGTAGTCTTCAAGCATCAAATATTGCCATGCTTACAAATTGTTGGTGGCGTTTTTATTCAGAACCAAACTCTCTTTGTAGATTAACAAGTTTCTCAATCCATGAACATCGTGGCGGCGCCACTTGGTGTGCCACGTCAAAATTGGCGGGTGTGCGGGCCGCCACTCCTAATGCTCTTATAAAAGATAATCTTCTAATAATATTATTGGATATCATAAGACCTTGAATGATATACACGTACGTTTCACGCATTTACACCATTCATCCTTAAACTAGATCAAATTCACGCATTTTGTCTTCAACTCTTAAAATTCGCTTAATTAGTCCGAATCTTTTTCGTTAACTACAATGTTTGTCCTGTTTTGGTAACGCTCATTAAAATTGTTGTTAGTTATAAGGGGTTTTTCCGTCTAACCTTTCTTGTCCAAACACCTCATTAACACTGTTGGTCACTTTCTAGAATTTTAAAACTCAACCACCTCTCTTTTTCATCCTCACACCCCCGTCACCACCACCACCATCGCCATCACTATTATTCAAACGCTAATCATTTGTGTAATGACTAAAATGGGCATTTGTGTATATTATTTATACGATAATCATGATGTTAAATAACAAGAGTATGTAATTTACTCTTAAAATTAACATCATCGATATCACCTCATTAACTAACACCAATTAATACCATCATCACATCGATCACCTCCGCCGCCATCATCATATATCTTTTTACGATTCAAACCAAATTATTGTGTTTTGTTTACATTAGTATGTATGAAATCTTGTCCGCCGGAAATATAACTCACTATATATAGTAACGTCATTATGTGACTCAATTCTCTTTTTAAGGATTAAAAATAAACCAGCAAGAGTTAGCACAAAAAACTGACTTCTCTTCATTAGATTGAAAATACTAATCATCTTTTTGGCCAGCAAGATTAGTCGATTAGCATGGCTGAAAAATTAGCGAACTTATAAAAGAGTTCATAAAAAATTATCATGAAAACACCAACAAATCACATGCATGTAATCATATCGAATCCCAAAAATTTGTATCCATCAACAATATCCAACAATTACTAGGAATCATCATACAAGATGACCGAAAAAAGAAAGAAAAACTAGAGGTCCAAACTGCAAAGGCGACATGTAAAGTTCATTCGAATACGACGAGCCAGATATTAATTAATCAACAAAGATTTTAAGCACGCTCGCCACGAATACGACGAGCCAGCTGAACATCCTTGGGCATGATGGTAACCCTCTTGGCATGAATCGCACACAAATTCGTATCCTCAAACAGACCCACGAGATATGCTTCTGCTGCTTCCTGAAGAGCTAACACAGCATGGCTCTGGAACCGCAAATCAGTCTATATATAACCAAATATTATCAATACAATTATTAGCATATAACAGTTATATACTCGACAAAAATGTATTAATAAGAAATAGATATCACCTTAAAATCTTGTGCGATTTCACGAACAAGCCTTTGGAATGGCAATTTGCGGATCAAAAGATCTGTGCTCTTTTGATACTTTCGGATTTCACTATATATATTCACCAACATCATTAATCAATAAATATGATTGGAAAAAATATAAAACCAAAGAGTTTACGTATTCTAAGATTAATACAATTTATAGATTAGGGTTTAGACATAAATAACTAAGATACTCACCGGAGAGCAACGGTTCCCGGACGAAAGCGATGAGGCTTTTTCACACCTCCCGTAGTAGGAACAGATTTTCGGACAGCCTTCGTCATACAGTTTCAAAAACAATTAGCAACATTAATTAAATCACCAGAAAACAATATGTAGAATTATACTATACTTTATAGTAATCAAAACAAGATAACATACTTTAAAATTGGCAGACAATTGCTTCTTCGGAACTTTTCCACCAGTAGACGTGCGAGCAGTTTGCTTTGTACGAGCCATTGCAATTCAGATTCTGAAAAAGAACTAATAAAAGTTAAAACAAAATTTAAGCTAAAGCTAATAAAACAAGTATATTGATGAAGTTCATACCTTTGGATTGACGAAATAGTAAATCTTAGGGTTTTGAAAGTGTGAAATTATATTCTGCGCTATGAGGTATATATAGTTGTTGGTTGCCTTAAAAAGAATTCCATGTCGATCCTTGTGCTTTGTTTTCATTGGTTGGATTTTTGAAAATAATGTTATCACACGGATTGAAATTTTTTGTGTTTCTTTTGTTTACCTTACCTATTATTTCCACATTCTATGTTAACTGACCGAATTGCGATCCTATACTAAAATAATGTTATTTAAAAATAAAAAAGTTAAAAATAAATTGATGAGTGTGATGCGTATTTTTTGAAAATTTTGAAATCGTTTCACAATAATTAAAGACAAAAAGGATGTCTTAACTTGGCATACGGATCTCTTCATGTAAATGGGTCTCCAACCAAAAAGTTCAAACTTGAAAAAGGTCTCCCCACAAGGAGACCCACTATCTCCATTTCTCTTTGGGTAAAGGGTAAAACACCCGGTAAAATATATTACTCTAATAAAACGTTTAAGTACAATGGAATGTGGCTGAAGTACCACATTAACCGCAAGCAATCGCTTGACACAACCACTAAATCATTTATGCCAGGTCATAAATGACAACTAACTACAACCAACAAGACTACCAAACCAAAACCAGCATAAAATAAGAAACATTAGAAATCTTATGCAGAAAATATAAAACAACCTAATTAAGACAAAAATCTTGAATACCAGCAGCCTTTAAATGTGCAGGAGAGAGGCCAAAATCATCATCATTATAATTGTTTCCGTCACCCGTATCCGTTTTCCATTGCTCATAAAGACTCTGCTCTTTACCTCCACTTCCAGAATGTAACGTCCCAATGTGATCATCAAAAACTTCATCATCATCGCTGTCAGAAACTACCACATTGCCCACCTTAGAGAATGGGTTACCCATCTTATTTGAAGAATCAACCTTTTTAAGAGGTTTACCATCATCATCCACAAGAGTAACTTTCCCTTCAATAATTAGTTTTTCAATCTTCCCAATTTTCTCACCAATAGGAGTAGTACTTCTATTTCCACCCTTAGAAGAACTAGCAACTTCTTCAGCCACTTTAGTGTCCTTTGTACTACCAACCTCAA
Organism: Artemisia argyi; assembly: GCA_030686995.1. Taxonomy (NCBI): domain Eukaryota; kingdom Viridiplantae; phylum Streptophyta; class Magnoliopsida; order Asterales; family Asteraceae; genus Artemisia; species Artemisia argyi. The sequence continues at coordinate 12,956 of JARVZY010004198.1, forward strand.
CCCCATCCTTAGGTGTAACATTTGTTGCACAAGGAATACCATTATCATCAGTATCGACCATATTAAGAGCATCAAATGGGTTCGATGTAGCAATAATATTTCCACTCGTACATGCCTCATTAGTGACTTTCTCCTTTGTAGCAACCGGCTTTTTCAAGACAGGTCTCCAAAATTTTGGTTTAGGCTTATTAAGTTGAACACCCCCAATAGGCCGAGAAGGAGCAGCCACATTCTTCCCCTTACTCATACAATTAATTACCCCAATGAAACCATCATCCGTCTTTTCCAAAGAAGCAGAAGCTTCAGAAACCTTTGCAGCCACATTAGTATTACTACGAACAGCCTCCTTATCACGATTTGGGCATTCAATCAAAGCATGTCCAAAAATTTTACATTCACCACAATGGGGAGGTTTCCATTCATATTGGATATTAATAATTTCAGTAATAAAACCATTACCTTCTTCATTTGGAATTGCCATTGTAACTTGGCTTTTTAGTTCTGAATTGGCGCTTAATTCAACTAAAGCACGGGCAAAACTAATACGTCCCCATGAATCGACACACATAGAACTTGTAAAAGCATCCAGCATAACAGGTTTCCCTACTTGTGTAGCAATCAAGCTCAAACCATCCTCTGAATAAGCAAGCAACGGAACATTATGCATTTTGATCCATACCGGTACCTTGTTTACCTCGTTCCTATTAAGGGATAAAGTAGGAGTCCATTTGTTAAGAATAATAGGTGAGTTACGAATTAACCATGGACCTTGTTCTAATACACGATCCACACCCTCCTTGGTAGAAAACTTAAAAAGATACACACCATCACCATTTTTCATTAGCTTTTGTAAGCCAAATTTTTTCCATGTGTTAGTGACATAATTATGAACTAAAGGGAAAGCAATGGTTTTACCAAGAAAGTAACCAACAAGCGTGTTGTCATACCGACTTAAAACCTTTTTCATAGCGGCCATAGGAAGCATCGTATCATGATTATCCACACAATCCTCATCGACCAATGCTCTAAAGTTCACAATTTGGACATTACGAGTAGCATTAATGACATTAGCAGAAGATGAGTTAGTCACCTTTGGAGAAGTAGAAGCATCCGTATTACGTACGGACGTGTCCTGGGCACTCGTGTCCACACGTATAACCAAGTTAACATCACCGTCATCAGCTGTCCAATCAGTAATAATAGGCCCCTCATTAGCGTCAATAGCACTTGTATCAACATCCATAGTAACCATCGTATTCAATCTAGTTTGATCAGCCAAACTAGAAGAGGAACACACATTAGTATCACTTTTACCCGCTGTATTTAATCCTTTAAACGCACTATTGTTGTTCAGAAATCCTTTTTCCATCTCTCTAAACCCACGAAACTCACCAAAATCCAGTAATAAACCACAAACCAATTCGAACAGAAACTACGAACAATATGGAATGAAGAAAACCCTAACAAAGTTAGGGTTCAGTACTCATTAAGAGTGAAGCGTCACATGATAAACCAAAAGACAAATTAGTGCATGGAATAAACCCACGATCAAAGGTTATTGATCAAAGGGAATTGTATAGCACCGACCCACAACCAAATTAATTGCATGCACGAATTCATCTCCATTTCTCTTTATTATTGCAATTCAAGCTTTTTATGTTACACTTCAAGAAACGAAGTCAAAAAATATTGTTGAGGGCATCAAACTCGGGGCAAACTTGGTCGATGCATTTCACCTTCAATTTGCGGATGTAGCCCTTATCATGGGCAAATGGTCTCTTGAGATTGCAAAAAACCTTTGTCGTATTTTAAGATGCTTTCACATGGCATCGGGGTTAAAAGTAAACTTCTCCAAAATCAAGTTCTTTGGTGTTGGATTTTCTGATGTAGATGTCAAAACTTTTGCTTCCATTATGAAGTTTGGATCATCGTCCCTCCCTTGTACGTATATTGGACTTCCTTTGGGGTCAAATATGAATAAGGTTTGCAATTGGAGTCCAATAATTGAATTTTTTTCAGGTAAGATTATCTTCTTGGAAAGCTAAGAATCTATCTATGGTGGAAGGTTAAATTTGATCAAGTTGGTTTTGGAGCTTTAGGTACATATTTCTTCTCTTTATTCAAAGCCCACAAATGTGTACTTCATTACCTTGAGAAACTTAGGAGAAAATTTTTTTTGGGTGAATCTTTGGAATCGAATAAATTAGCATGGATTGCTTGGAAAAAAAGGTTTGCTCTCCATCTAGTTGTGGTGGTTTACAAGGGTGGAGCTTAGTGAGGACCGGGAAGGGCCGCGGCCCACCTAGGCCTAAGCCCGTTAATGTTTTTTTTTCGCGATTTCATGTGTTAATAAAAAAAATTGTATTCATCTCGGCCCACCTGTCTAATGTTTTTCCGGAAAAAAAAATTTGTGTCAGCCCTCACACAAAAAAATTTCTAGCCGGTGGTCTAGGAATTGGCAGTCTTCAAGCATCAAATCTCGCCATGCTTACCAAATGGTGGTGGCATTTTAATTCGGAACCAAACTCTCTTTGGAGATTAACGATTTTGTCGATTCCTGAACATCGTGGTGGGCTCGACTTTGATGATTGTCAGGTTACTAGACTGCCACAAAGGCCATGGAAATCCATAATTGGCTTAAAGAAAACTCTAGCATGAGAAAAGTTGGAGGAAGTCCAACAAGTCTAAAACCCTAAAAGAAAAAAAAGAACGACTCTCCCACCCTTGGCGATCTTGGCGACCAGCATTAACCCTAAATTGACTTTCATTCATTCTGATCGATCTTGATTTCTCCTATACAATCTTCAATTGAGTTTGATTCTCTCTTACTTTAATTGTTGATTATACCAGTAGGGATTAAAATCGTTCCTGGCCAATCCAAGTTATTCTTTAGAGCCAACCTTACAATCTGGTGTGGAGTTGTTAAATCCACTTGGTAAGGCTACGTATGTTGATGGGAATGTATCTCGGAATGAGGGTGGGGTATGGCATGCACAATACCAATCTTTTCAAGAGTTTATTGATGCTAAGGATATTAATGTCAAGGCTCCCCCTAGTATCTGGGATACTTCTACTTCGTTACCTCAGGGTGCTGCTTTAAAAAACACTCCAAGTACTCTAAAATAGCCTACTATTACAAGTACTACCAATGGGAAGACGGTTTCTTTTGCGGGTGCTATAGTCACTTCTAATGAACCTAAGAAACACACGTCAAACTTTCGTAGGCAGAAGTGTAGCAAGAAAGCTAATGGTGTGGATTTTTCTGTCCCGATGAAAGTGGTTGAAGAGTTGAACACTAGGTTTGAGAATACTTTGTATGGGTATTTCCTTGGTCAACGCCTTGCTTTTCCTGTTGTTGATTACTTTGTACGGAATGCGTGGGCTAAGTATGGTATCCAAAAAGTTATGATGAATGCAAAGGGTTTCTTTTTCTTTAATTTCAATTCTAAAAAAGGTGTTGATGGTGTTCTTGAAAATGGTCCTTGGTTGATTAGAAATGTACCTATTATTCTTAAACCATGGACATTGAACACCAACTTACTTAAAGAGGATTTGACTAACATCCTGGTGTGGGTTAAATTCCATGATGTTCCTCTTGCTATGTTTTCTGATGATTGTCTTAGTCTTCTTGCCACATTGATTTGTACGCCCAAATGGTTAGATGCTTATACTAGCCAAATGTGCAAGGAATCATGGGGCCGTAGTAGTTTTGCTAGATGCATGATTGAAGTGAAGTCGGATGAGGTGCTTAGGGATAGCCTCACTGTTGAGATACCTTTACTTGATGGGTCGGGTGTGACTATTGAGAAGATACGGGTTGAATACGAGTGGAAACCACCTCGTTGTGATAAGTGTAGATATTTGGTCATAGTCCGACTGACTATCATAAAGTTATTATACCTCATGTTCAGCCTACTAAGCCTGTTAATGATTGTTTCAAGACTATCAATAACAAGAAGAAAAGAAAGCAAGGTAGTCCTGCAATTCCAGGTCAAGGGGGTTTACTAAACTTGTTGTGGGTAAGCAGTTTCAGTATCAACCCAAAAAGACTCCTCCTAAACCTAAGAAAGTAGATGGCACTAAGAAGAAGACTTCTGGTGTGGCTAGTTCTAATGGAGTGAAGATTTCTACATCTAACCAGTTTGATGCTCTTAATATGGATGATACGGATGCTTTTGGTATTCCTACTATTGACACCAACAAGGATGTGGATTCTGGTCGTACAATGGAAGTTAATAAGGATGAGTCATTAAATGGTAATACATCACAAGAACTACTTTTGAGTGATTCAATGAGAACAAAGGAAGTTGGTTCTACTCCTATAGTTGAGAAAATTGGGAAGCATGAAAAGCTACTTATTGATGGGAAATCTACTCTTGTGGATGATGATGGTCATCCTATTCCGTCTACCTCTTCCACTAAGAGGGCTAACCCATTTTCAAAGGTGGGTGAGGTTGTGGTTTCTGATAGTGATGATGATGAGGTTCTTAACACGTTCGACGAATCAGCAAATCTTTTTGGTGGTGGTCATGAGCGTGAAGATGAGTTTGATGACTATGATGCTTATTTTTTTTAACTCGATAAGGTTGGTAACTCGGTAAAGCTATTGATTTAATGCTGATGATTTAATGCTGTTCTGTCATGCTGATAAGAATTCTGTCAAGGTCTTGAAAGACGCTATTGAGGAATTTGGGTTAGTATCTGGTTTGCTTCCTAATTTTAGTAAAAGCACTATTATTTTTGGTAGTGTGCTGAGGAAGAAAGGAGTAGTATTCTTGATGTTGTACCTTTCAAAGTTGAAAAATTTCCTGTGAGGTACCTTGGTGTTCCATTAACATCTAAAAGAATCAGGGTGAAAGAATGTAAAAGTTTATTGGATAAGGTGAAGAATAAGATTCTCAATTGGAAAAATAAATGTTTGTCCTACGCAGGCAGATTGCAATTAGTAGCAGCTGTTCTTGAGTCCAATGATGTATATTGGGCCTCAGTTTTCCTGTTACCCCAAATAGTCATAAAAGATATTAATAAGTTGTTGAAAGGGTTTCTTTGGAATCAAAATGAGTTGGCTAATGGCAAGGCTAAAGTTGCTTGGAAGCAAGTTTGTAAACCTAAAAGTCAGGGAGGGCTTGGGCTTAAAGATTTGAATGTTTGGAATAAGGCCATGATTATTAAGCATTTGTGGTAGATTGCTGAGGATAAAAATACTTTGTGGGTTAAATGGGTAAGTACAGTCAAATTAAAAGGCAAGAGTGTATGGGCAGTGAATGAGAAATACAATGACAGTTGGGGATGGAAAAATATTCTAAAATTGAGGCAGGAAGCTAGTGAGTTTATGGTCATGAAGTTGGGCAATGGTAAAAAAGCTTTAATGTGGTTTGACAATTGGAGTCAATTGGGTAGATTGCACAATTTTATTACCAACAGAGATTTGTATAATGCAAGGCTACAAGTTAATATGACAGTGTATGATTGCTTGAGAAATGGAGAATGGAATTGGCCTCTTGAATGGGAAGACAAGATGACTATGCTTAATATGATACAGAATGTGAATCTTGATAGTGAAAGTGAAGACTATATGGTTTGGAGAAGTAGAGATGGAAAGGAAGGCAAGTTTTCAGTAAAACAAGCATATAGTGATATGGCAGGAGAGAGTGTGAAAGTGAATTGGTGGAAATTAGTTTGGTTCGCACAAAATATTCCCAAACATGCATTTATTCTTTGGTTGGTAGTGCAGAACAGATTAATTACTCAAGACAAGATCAGGGGTTGGGGGTCTTATGATATGATGGTATGTGCTTTATGTTTAGAAGATATGGATTCTCATGAACACTTATTTTTTAAGTGCAGCTATACAAATAAGGTGTGGAATAAGGTTAAGCAGTTGGCAGGGTTTGATGTTTCTACAATGGGTTGGAATGGAATTGTCAATGAATTAGCTGCAAAACCAGATGGTGATACTATTGGCAGTGTCATAAGAAGGTTAAGTGTGGCTGCTTGTGTATACTTAATATGGCAAGAAAGAAATAGTAGATTATTCACTGATGTGAAGAGAAGTTGGGAGGAAGTGTACAAAATGATATATGATGTGGTAAGGATGAGGTTGCTAAGCTTGAAATTTAAAAACTTTAATGCAGTTTTAAAAGTCCAGATATTGTGGGATGTGAAGCTGCATATCAAAATGCACTGTAATAGTACCATGTAAAATGAAAAGGGGTGTTTAGTTGTGGGTGTATGGTTGGAATGTTGGTTGGTTATGAGAATAGGGGTGTTTGGCAATTGGAATAACAGATGCAAAAAGTCATAATTTGCTCTGATGTCTTTATAATCATGCCATTACAACTGTGAATCACCTTGTATCTTGGAGTCCTGAATGTGTAACTGTACCTATTTCAGCCCATAGTCTGTTCTAGCTTGGCCTAGGGAGGAAGCCAGATAGCTATCTGGCTGAGTAGGAGGTCTATCACATGATGGATGTACCATAAAGTAGGGATTCCTTTTGTGATGGGCAAATGGTCTTGGAGGGGAGTGCAAGTAGTGTGGAATTGAGAGTGGTGGAAGATGACACTTCATGGTCCATGCTTTGCATTCCCACAGGAGGTATGGTTGGTCCTCATTGGAGGTGTGTGTTTCTAGTTATATGAAGCCATTCATGAGATGGAAATGTAGTATAACTAGAAGAGCCCTTCAGTGGAGGGGTTATGGGTGCCTAGTGATGCCATTAACCCTTTTTGCTATGTTTACTATGGATGGTGGCTGAGTGATCATGGCAAAGGGGTAAGATGGAAATTTAGCTAGATGGTGGGTGCATTAAAAGGTGAATTGATATTGAAAAGAAGTGGCTGAATCAGTGATGGAATTGTTCTAACTGATATCAGACAAGTGGTAGGAAAGTTGTATTAGTATGTTTGTATAAGATTTGGGCCTGTCCAAATACTTGATTCTATTTCATATGATGTACATAGTTTGGATGATTAATATATAGAGTTCACCTTTTGCACCAAAAAAAACTCGGTAAAGCTAGAGAAATTTTGGCAGAGTTTCGTTTAGAAAAACCCAAGTGAAATCCTTACTAGATAAACGATCAGGTGTTTTAGCTAACTCGCTAAATTGGCTAGCACGCCAAAGTAAGAAACTCGATACAAATAGCTAACTCGCTAAAATTTTTCTTAAATCGCTAAAATTTTTCTAACTCGCTAAAAAATGTTTTAACTCGATAAAAAAATTTCTAACTCGATAAAAAAAAATTTAGCTTGATAAAAAAAATTTCTAACTCGATAAAAAAATTTCTAACAAGATAAAAAATGTTTTAACTCGATAAAAAATTTTCTAACTCGGAAAAACGCCGATGAACATTAACCTGATCCGAAAAATAAGCCCTAAATCTACTTTTTTCACCCAAAATCAATCTAGAACAACCTAAAATTATCCCTAGGCTCTCGATACCACTTGCAGGACCTTAGATCTATCTTTATCACCTTTGAATATGATGTTAGAGAGAGATGGAAGAGCTAGAGAGAGAAAGCAGAGAGAGAAAGGTGGAGAGCACTATGTAAAATAAAATCTTTGATTAGCATGAACTCTCACCCTTCCTAACAAGCTTAAGAGGGTATTTATAGTTTTTACATTAGCCACCATGGGCTTTCTCATGGGCCTTCTTTTGGGCCAAGCCATTAAGGCTTTTACATAAACATAATAAACTAGCATTTACTAACTATTACATGAATATACTTAATTAACTATTTGACTTAATAATGATCGTCACTTTTAATCCTAACAGTTTCTCATAACTTTTTTGCTCGAATTCCTTCTGTCTCTCTCTCTCTATCTCTCGCTCTCTCTCTCTCTCTTGATATCAACCGAAAAAAGTTCTTATTGTGATCTTTCTTGTTCTCAGTGATTATTAGTTTGAGTTATTTGTAATAAACCTATTTAAAATATAGTTAATAGACTTGTACTTGATTACTAGTGGCAAACTTTGTGCGGTTCTTGTGATTCACTTTAGATTATTGATCTAGATCAGTTTCTTACTGATCTTGTAGATTGGTTTTTGGTGGATAATAAAAGACTGTCTTGAATTGAGATTCAAGACTTTTTTTTCTGATTTGTTCATAGTTTTTTACATGGTATCACATCTATGTTTTCAAAAATCTTGCTCAAAATTGTTTTCTAAAAAATTATGGTTTCGTTGTTTTTTTTTTTTTTTTTTTTTTTTTTTTTTTTTTTTTTTTTTTTGATGTTTTAAAATCATTTGACAATCTTTCAAGTAACTGTTGCTAACTGACTGTTCTAGTGATTAATTGGTCAGATCTAAAAGTTTTTGTAAAACGTCTAATTTTTTGAGAAATTAGGGTTTAGGTAATTTTGGGGTTTTTATTCTTTAAAGGCTTATGTTGTCAATTAAGTGGGTTTAATAAACTGAGTTGGTGGTATTGTTAGGCCCCACCGACCCACAATTTTAATTTCCTTTTTATTTTTTCCAAACAAGCTAAAAAACACAAAAAATATAAAAAAATAAATAAATGTGTATTTTTTTTATTTTTTTTATTTTCTTTATTGTATATATATTTTTTTGAAGTTTAACATCCAGCATATAAGCATATAAGCATATAACAGTTTACTAAAACAAGTTACGTCAACAAGTATTGTACCAAATCTAACCCCCCAATATTACCATTAACCACAACTCAATCAAAAAATAACCAAATATTCTTCCAAAATACAACTTTTCAATTAACTTCAAGACCAAACTTTCGGTTATACACTACACAACCCATTTTAAATACTAACAACAATTTGGCTTAAAACCACCTTAACACTTTATCAAATTTAACAATTACCGGCCCATGTTTAATACTAAGATAAGTCAAGTCAATAAACATATTAACCAAACACCCATTACATTCCTAATTTATCTCCCACACATAACACTCATATTCCTCCTCTCAAACATACGCCTCCTTATTCTCAAAATTTTGCAATTATGCATCAAACACAACAATCTCCCTTACACACCGATTTTTTTTTCTTTCTTTGTTTGTCTTTTTCCACACCACTTAAGTGGCAAAATACGAAGTGGCGGTGCAACGCGGTGTGGTGGCGGACAGGTGGCGCCGCCACTTGGTGTGCCATGTTGAAATGGCGAGGGTGTGCGCCGCCACTCCTAATGCTATTATAGTAGATAATCTTCTAATAATATTCATGGATATCATCGGACCTCGAATGATATACGCGTACGCTTCATTTACACCATTCGTCCCTGAACTAGATCAAATTCATGCATTTCGTCCTCAATTCTCAAAATTCGCTTGATTAGTCCGAATCTTTTTCGTTAACTACACTGTTGTACTATTTTGGTAACGCTCGTTAAAATTGTCGTTAGTAATTAGGGGCTTTTCCGTCTTTTTAACCTTTCTTGTCCAAACACCTCATTAACACCATTGGTTACTTTCTAAACTTTTAAAACTCAACCACCTCTCTTTTTCAACCCAACCCCACTACTGTTCACCACCGCTCATACCAGGCCGTCACCGTCGCCGTCACTATTATTCAAATGCTAATCATTTGTGTACATAGGCGTTACTACAGGGTGGGCACGTGCCCCCCCCCCCCACCCCAAAATATTTCATCATTGTTTTTCTTGAATTTTGGACGTATTTTATTAATTTGCCCCCCAAAATAGTGTGTGACTTGCCTGATTCGAAAGTCAAAATCAACAATAGGTGGTTTTTAGAATGAAAAGCGGGATTTATTTGTTAGAATTGTGAGAAAGATGAAGAAGCGATTGGAGACTTGGAGAAGAAAAGAGTTGGGGAAAAAACAGCTTTTGTTGTTGTTGTTGTTTTGTTTTCTAGTGGTATTTTTCTTTTTTGAACGAGTTTTCTAGTGGTATCACGTTGGTGATTTGGTGGCAAACACAAAAGACAAAAAGGAAAGTGTAATTTTCTAAAATTTTGTTTTATTGTTAGCTTATTTTTCACTTTTAGATTATTTTCAAAAAAATTACAAAAGAGTAATATAGGAAAACCCAAGTAAGGTTCAATTTTTGATTCGGTGTAAAAGAAAATTTTGCCCCCTGTAAAAATTTTTTCTGGCTCCGCCCCTGTTTGTGTAATGACTAAAATTGGCATTTGTGTATATTATTTAAACGTTAAATGACAAGAGTATGTAATTTACTACTAAAATTAACTCTATCACCTCATTTACAAACACAAACATCACATCGATCACCGCCACCGCCATCATCGTATATCATTTTACGATTCAAACCTAATTATTGTGTTTTGTTTACATTAGTATGTATGAAATCTTCTACGCCGAAAATACAACTCACTATAGTGACGTAATTATGTGACTCAATTCTCTTTTTAAGGATTAATAACAAACCAGCAAGAGTTAGCTCAAAAAACAGAGTTCTCTTCATTAGATGGAAAACGTGGACACAATCATCTTTTTGGCCAACAAGATTAGGCGATTAGCATGGTTGTAAAATTAGCTAATTTCTAAAAGAGTTCATAAAAAATTATCATGAAAACACCAACAAATATCACATGTAATCATATCAAATCCCAAAAATTTCTATCCATCAACAATATCCAACAATTACTAGGAATCATCATACAAGATGACCAAAAAAAGAAAGAAAAACTAGAGGTCCAAAATGCAAAGGCAACAAGTAAAGTTCATACGAAACAGATATTAATTAATCAACAAAGATTTTAAACACGC
>JARVZY010004199.1:0-22500 GCA_030686995.1 Artemisia argyi
GGTATGGGTAATTTTCTTGCTCATTGAAAGTGTAAGTTTAATTGTTGACAAATTCAGAAGTCAAGGCAAATAGGAGATATTGATATGACAAATATTACCATTAAATTTCTACTAGTCACGATGTTAACTAGTGTGTGAGGTAAAAAGACTGGATGCTTGTGAATATGCCAACCATATTACGTTTTGTTCAATCATCAAATTTGTATCTTTCCTACATAATGTTGCCGGGATGGTTATGACGTGAGAGATGAGTAGTTGTGTTCCATCTGCCCGAGCTTGAACTGTAGCAGAAACTAGTAACAACACATCAAAAGACCCGCGTGCAGAGCCCTGGAATAAGTAGTGTAAGTTTTCTTTCGAGTGATTAGAGAGAAATGGGGTCGTAGATTACTAGATCATACCTGATCCATTAGCTAGACCGAGTGTCTTTATGTATAGGCCCGACCTGTTAGGAAATAACCATATTTTATTTTATTTTTGAGTGAGCCGATCGAGTTGCTTGGCCGTGTCTTAGATCCGACTATTATAAAAAGGGTTAACACCAAAAGATACCCAAATACTGAACCATTATTATGAACGTTAAAGTCTCTGAAATCTTAACCGAAATTTGGTAATTTGTCGCTTACTTGCACAGTAAACACATGCTTAAATGCTACATAGACAAAAAATTTGTTGATCAGGCATCAGGGTATAATGATAAACTAGATGAAAACCTGTACAAAGCGACGCTGCATAACGACAAATAATTATACTTGCAAACTTGTTGTTTTGGTGTGACATTTACGGCAATTTGTAGTCATGTGAGAAATAAACTTTATGGGTTAAAAATGATAAATTTAAAAGTTTGATGATTAAAAAATATTTAAACTATTAAAGTGGTAGATGTTATTACAATTTTTAGTTGAATGTGTGTAAACATGAATTTGAAATTTAAAGTTATTCGTGTTTTATCATGCATGCACGACTTGTTTTATCATGAATGTGTTTCTTAAATTTTAATAAAAAGTTATTCGTGTTTTATATATAGTATAAATATGATTTTATCATAGCAAAAACAGAAAAACAAACACAAAAAAATAAAAAATAAAAATAAATAAATAAATAAATAAAAGAAAACATGCATGCACGACTTATTTCATGTTTGAGAATGCCGCCTATAATTGATATAACAGCCATGTTCATGATTTTATTCTAAAAATTATTAATCTTTTTCAAACCAGCACCAAGGTAGTCTAATCATGAGCGGAACTTCTAAAAGTGTTCGGTGAAGCAAAACACCAATAACACTTGGTGTATCATCTTAACGCCACTTCAGCACCTCGCAAATAACACATCAATAACTAAAATACCATTCTAGCAATAAAACTAATAACTGTTATTGGTGCTTGTTGGTCCCGCAAAAACCCCACCAAAATACCCTCTAACGCAAAAAAGAAAAAGAAATATGAACAACTCTCCGTCGGTGGAGCAACGAAGTGACTAACAGCGAAGCAATGGCGCCGTCGACGGTGCACTACAACGGCGCCACCGGTTTTTTTCTTTTTTTCGAATGATAGATATCCATCGCCTGTACCGCGTTTTCTAAAGGGCATTTATATATGTGGTGTTGTACTATGTGTATTACTAATGCAATTTTGTGATGTGCACGTAACTTATTGTGATATGCACGTTAACTCCCATTTGCTTACAAAAATTTTAAAGTCTAACCGTGTTCTCGACAAGCCCTATAGCCCTATACTATACATCCACTTGTATTTGCATGATAATCAATGCCTGGGTTATATGACTATCAAAATAAATCTTTAAATAAAAAGTATGTTGACTTTTATTCACAAAACCTGTTTATCTAAGTCGTGTCCCACAAGTATGCTAGCTTCTGATTCTTCATATATTTGATTTTCAATATTCATGTCGTCAATATTATGTCCGGTTTTTAAATTTCAAGTTCGAGACATCATGGTTGTAATATTATTGCTTTATCATGACCGTTCATCTATATTGTATATCTCTCAAAAAGGTGGAGAATGGTGGGATCCACTACAACATCGCCCACTTTTAGCTGGGACTTTTTTAGGCTTTCGGCGAAGGCTTGTCCCCGCTAATACTTTTTTGCCCCCGCCAAAACCTCTTCGCTGATTACTTTTGGCGGGGATATGTGGGCTTTTTAGCGGTGACGTGTGAGACCTACGCCGCCAGCCTGGACAACTTGGTCTGGTCAAACATTGCCAGCGTGGCAATAGTTTTAGCGGGGACAAGTCCCCGCCAAAAGTGAGTATTCATAAAAATGAATCTGCTTTTTAGCGGGGACATGTCCCCGCCGAAAGTGAGTATACACCAAAGGGACACTTATTTTTGGCGGGGACATGTCCCTGCCAAAAGTGTGTTCGGGGACATGTCCCCGCCAAAAGCGGCTGACCCATTTTGCAGCATATTGCTGCAAAATGGGTAATTTCCAGATTTTTTTCAGAATTATTCCGGAAAAATCCAAACAATAACCTGTAACCTGTATATACTCAAATCCACTACAACATCGCTAAAACTCTATACATAATATCATATAACAAAATGCTACAATATCGCCAAAACGGTTCAAAAACCGTGATCACATGATTATCCGCAAATGGTTCTACAAAAGTATACTTAATCTAGTCATCCGCAAATGGTCCAAAACTATAGGTGTAATCCATTTGGCGGGAATCCTAACACATAATCCAAATAAACACATAATAAACCATCAAATATCCATAAATTTGTCCATAACCACTACAACGACACATAAACCAATCCAAACAACCCATACGCTACTCCTGAGTCCCCCCACTGCCCCCACCACCCTCCTGGGTACCTGTAGACTCACCTTGTGAAGCCTCCTGTGATCCCGACGTCCCTGCCTGAGTCGATGTCCCCGCCTGAGTCGCTAGCTGCTGGGGGAAACCGGGCTGATTTCGCGCCCACTCCAAAATCCCATCAAGCAATGTCCTTTGGTTGGAGAGCTCCTGGGACTGCTTCTGAACAGTTTCCTGGAGCGAGGACTTGGAGGCTTGATCACGAGCTCGTGCGGCGCCGAGGGTCGTCTGATGACCACTGCGGGGTAAGACTGGACCTACACCAGGAACGTGACCTCGCTGTTTGCCACCGATCACGTGGCGGATAATATCGAGGTCAGACATAGTCGTCCCCTCGGAGGTGCTCTCTGTCTGCATCCGTATCATCTGATTATGTTTAGTTACAAAAAAACTAGAAAAGTAATATATAAGCCGTGATTTATTATTTTGCATTAATGTGGGTGAGTTTTTGGAAATAAATTATACTTACATATCTAGCCTCGGACACTGCAGACTCCCATACATCGCCTCTCATACGGTTGTGTCTGTAAAGCGATCAAGTCTCTACCATCCACGGAGTCGGTGGGTTCTCTCAACTGTTTATAAATAAAATCAATAACGACTCACCCAACACTATATAAATAAATAAAATGATTAAAAAGTGTATTACAAAGTTATCGCGTATAACAGCTAATGAATGCGACCCATGAAGACTAGCACTCAGATTCTTGAGCCGGTTCTGCCTGTTGGTCTCTGCTTTCTTCAAATTCTTCGGGTTTGACCAGTGCTTCACCTGCTTATTATAAATAATAACAAAATATTATGTAAATGAATTATTATTATTATTATTATTATTATTATTATTATTATTATTATTATTATTATTATTATTATTATTATTATAATAATAATAATAATAATAATAATAATAATAATAATAATAATAATAATAATAATAATAATAATAATAATAATAATAATAATAATAATAATAATAAAGTGTGGATCGAGAAATTTACATATTTTTCCCAATCGTCAGGCAGCATGTTATCCGGATGCTTTCCCTTGATCTCTTCCAGCTTCTCAACCCCACCTTGCTCAGTAAATTTCTTCTTTTTGAATTTGTACTTGTTGTCGTCGTATCGCTTTTGCAGATAAACTTCGATACTATCTGCAATATCCTTTCCATTAGGATCGACAAGGTGCTCGCCGAGATCATAGAAATGCTGCAATAAAATTTAATTAAAATATATATATATATATATATATATATATATATATATATATATATATATATATATATATATATATATATTCAAATTTAAATAAATAACACGTTTAAAATAAATAAACACAATAATTAAAAAAAAAAAAAAAAAAAAAAAAAAAAACCTTACGTGGAGCTGGTCGTCGATGTGCGCCTTGGAGGTAGCGGGAACATCTGCCCAGGAATCGAAATGCATGGGAATTGAATCCCGTAACAACTCCCCGACCAAGTTGGAGAACCACGAAGCGCGGAAGCCCACATGCTCCCAATACCCTTTGACGTTCTTCTGGAATCTAATCCTTATCGGACGACCAGTATCTCTCCTCTCATTGCGGAGCTGCGTGTTCTTTGTGGGACCACGCACCACCTTCCCGCCTTTCCCAATTTTGGCATCGGGCTTGCGAGGCTTGGGAGGTCTGGATTTAGAGCCTACAAGTAATCAAATTCAAGTGATGATGACATAAAATAACAAGTTATCAATTTCAAATAATGATCAAGTTTAATTAAAATAATCGAGAAATTCTTACGCTGACAATCACTGCCTATCCTCCTCGGATTAGGGGTAGCTCACTGCCTCCATCGCCCCCGTGGCTCCTAGCAACAACATCTGCCATATCTGTAAAATGAACTAGTATAAGACATATAACTAGTGAAGAAACACATATACGCATATGTATATAAATAATCAAATAAATAACAATTTATTAAAAAAATAATAGATAATCAAATAAATAAATAAACACATTTAACAAATCGATAACAATTTCATTCAAATAAATATCGTTTAACAAATTACAATTTGATATCAATCTCCCTCATCACTAAGATAAAAACCCTCATTACTAGTGTCAACTTCATCTTCACGATCGACGTGGTCGTGATCTTCACCATCAGCTGCTAAATCATGAGGAACGTGGTCATCATAATCAATATCATCGTCGTCGTCAACATTAGTGATAATTGATTGTGGTGGTGCCTCAACTTCCGCTGGCTCAACATCTATATCTATGGTGATATAATTCAACTTATCCAACTCAGCAGACAGTGTGACATGTGATGAGGTGTTGTCATGTACAACATCCTGATTGTCCTCTACCACGCTGATATCCGGGTTCCAAATCTTTCGATGATAAGAATCTTGAACGACCTTGAAATTACCACGTTTACCTGGGAAATCAAGGTAAAAGACTTGTGTTGCTTGTGTTGCAAGAATGTATGGTTCACTTTCAAACGATACACGATCTGTCTTAATTTGTGTAATGTTGTTTCTATGGGTACAACGTTTTATGCGACCATCGTTATTAGTGTTGAACCATTTGACTTTGAACAACACAGCATTGAACGGAATATACAATAACTCAAGAATTTCTTCAAGCTGGCCATAATACATTCCTCCGCTAGGATTAGGATTTGAAATTCCGTTGTTTTGGGTTGAACGACGTAAATCACGGTCGTGTACGATAAACTTCACACCGTTGACTATGCAAGAGTTGACTGAGATTGCAGTACATGATGGTCCACAAGCCAAAGCGAATAACTCGGTAGTACAACTTGGGTCGCTCTTTACTTTTAATTAACGAATCTATGAAAAAAAGTTGAGAACAGATATAGATGAGTAATAGTCGTTATTTTTACAGGGTAATACATACAATAAGTCTACCTTGTTCCCAAACCAGGAGGAAATCCTTCTTGTATGTCATTGTCAGGAAATGCCCTGTAATTTTTCATGATATTAGAATAAGTCATCGAATAATAACTTAAGTAAAACAAATTTTGAAATAAAATGAGTACCTCTTGTACTCGTTCATGTACGGGTCAATTTCATGACTGTTGTGTAGTACATACCATACTACTTTCTGCATTGCGTCCGGTTCAAGCCGAATTAATGATTTTTTACCATTCAGTTTACAGGCTGATCAAAACACTTGAAATTGACTTGTTGGGCTTGGACCGTCCTCATTCCGGTCAGAACGATTAAATCTCGTCTCAACACCCCGAAAATAATGCGAACAGAAAGTTAATGTTCCATCAGCAATATAACCCTCCGCTATTGAACCTTCAGGCTTAGCTTTATTTCTGACATAATTTTTGAGCTTTTTCATGTACCTTTCAAATGGATACATCCACCTCATGTAAACAGGCCCGCATTTAATAGCCTCTTCGGGTAGATGAATAACCAAGTGAATCATAATGTCAAAAAAGCTGGAGGATAGATTTGCTCGAAACTGCACAATATATTGATGAGTTGTTCTTTAGCTTTCAACATGTCATCCACCATCAAAGTTCGAGCGCATATTTGTTTGAAGAATGAACAAAGCTCGATTATTGGTGTTGCGGTGGTTTGGCCCTTCAAGTAATTTTGAAGTCCAGCAGGAAGTAACCGCTGCATCATGATGTGACAGTCATGAGCCTTCAAGCCTATTATGTTGTTATCATTGTCCGTCACTTTAGGCTTGAAGTTAGATCCGAACCCATTGGGTAGTTTAACACCTTTGATGAATTGACAAAAAAAAATCATGATATTAGAATAAGTCGTCGAAATGAATACGCGAATTGAATTGGAACAAATAAATTCTGAAATAAAACGCGTACCTTTGATGAATTGACAAAAAAAGTTTTCTTTCTTTAGTTGTGAAAGAGTACGTGGGATGAGGCTTAGAGAACTTCTCGCCGCCTTTGTTGACGAGCCACAAAGCATCACGAATATTCAAATTATGTAAGTCTTGTCTTGCCTTGTTGGTGTCTTTTGATTTGTCATTCATTAACAAAGTACCCAACACACTTTCACACACATGGTGTGTCGTGTTCCAAACCCCATGGTGTGTCGTGTTCCAAACCATAAGCCCCATGGTGTGTCGTGTTCCAAACCATAAGCCCGCTAGTTGAACTTCTATTTGCCCCAAAAATCAGATAATTAACTTAAGTGAACAGTAGGGAAAATGCTTATGAAGTTGGGCTTATGACTAATTTTCTGTGATGCAGGGCAGATTAAGGCTCAGATAGTCCACTTTGGACCCAAACTTCATGACTTAAGTGATAACTTTTGTGAAATATTTAAAAAAAAATAAACATAACAGATTAACACTTAAGATAAGGACTTCGTATATTATTTCTTTATGCTTATCACACATAACTTGACGATATAATCCTAAACAAACACCCCTGTATATAAGCCTAAACAAACACCCCTGTTGTGTAAAACTTACTGTGGTCGCGGCTGGACTCGGCTGTGGTTCACAGTTGGACTCAGCTGTGGTCTCGGCTCTCAGATGCTCTCGGCTCTGTACCCAAAAAAAATGCACAATTACAATTCCAAACACCCATTAGTGTAAAAATGCAATCTCAAACTTTTGGCGGCGACATGTCCCCGGTAGAAACAAAAACACAAAAAAAATTAAACATAAAAATTTTATAATAAACCTGTGGTCTCTGTTGATCCCAGTTGAGCAAACGATCTTATATAGAAGTTGACTTAAAGTAAACACTTAAGCTTGAATGCGGAATATAAAAGCTTAACTTAAGAAGAATAATTCTCTATCAACACTTCAATATTATTAATACGAGCACTCAACAATGCTAGGGTTTTACAACCTTGAAGTGTAAACGAAAACTAAAACAATACATACATACTCTAACCCTAGGATCCTCTTTTTATAGGCCAAGGAGTCCTACTAGGTTTACAATAACTTTCTAATCAAGATAAGAATATTCTAGACTTATAAGATATACATTCAATCTATTCTATAATTATCTACTACGAATACATGCTTATCTCTTCAGCAGCAGTTTCCATTAGCAGCATTTTCCTTAGCAGCACTTTGCCATCAGCAGCAGAATCATTTACTCTAGCAGCAGTTTCATTATAGCAGCAGTTTCACTCAGCAGCAGAACTCAAAACCCAACAATCCTCCCCTAAACTTAATATTTATTTCTAAATCATTAAGTTTCTTCAAAGCTCATCTAAACACCAGGAGGATGCTTCCAAACACTCAAGTCTTGAGATGTCTGTTGATCAAGTATCTTCTTATACTTTGACAGCAAATTGAATGCTTGATCATCAGTATCATAGTCTTTCTGCAAGTTGAGTAATCCAGCACCATTAACCTTCTGATTTACAGTATTCCAGTATCTTACCACTGGGTAATCCTTTTCAGCTAGCATATACAAAGTAATAGGTCTAATTTCCAGCATATGAACTCCAGAATCTTGAAAGAGTCTCCATCTTCTTACTTTGTATTGCACTATCTCTGTCCACTCAGAATCATCCATTGAAGGTTCATACATAAGTTTTAGAGCTCTCCACAGAACATTATCTGTCATAGTTATGATATGATCAAGTTGATCTTTCTCATACTTTTTACCATCAAACTTCTCAGCTCCAAACTTTGCTTTGTACAATGTCCACATATCATCAACATCTTCTCTATCAAAGTAGTGTAGCATCTGTTGAAATCTAAGAAACCTGTGAGTCTTACCATCAGATCTCTGGACATCATGAAATGCTCCAATGTTAGTATCATATCCTGTAGTTACTTTGATAATAGGATATTTGACTCCTAATGGTTTGGCATCAACTACTTTAGGATCTTCCATCTTGCCAACCATAGTGTAAACCTTCAATTATTCTTTTAAATGCTCAGGAGGAATATGATCACAATCATTCTTGAATTTATCTCCTTCTGGCTTAGAAATGCTTTCTTCCCCTGTTTTCCTCTTCTTCTTTGCAACTAATTTTTGAACTACACCTTTTCTTTTAACACTTTGCATAGAAGAAGTAGTCTTAACTGCATCATCAAGCTGCTTAACAACATTTGCTTCTTGAACATGCTCTACTTCAGCTACTTTTTCAGGTACCAACTTCTTATTCATCTGAGCAATATGTTCCAAGTCTTCAGCACAACCCATAGGATAAAAAGTATCTGTTTGTCTTTTAGCCACTTGATACAAGTCATAAACCTCTTGATCAGACTTAGGTTTTAGCTGCACCAATTTCCATCCTTTCATATTCTTCAGATATCTTTCATACTCTTTTCTCTTTTGTAATGGAGTTGGACCTCTAAGTACCTTTTTCTTCTTTCTAGTAGCAGCATCTTCTTTCTTTTTCTTAGCTGTGAACTTACTTACCCAAGATCTCACATCAAAAGATTGATCTTCAATATCCTCAATCTTGATCATCTTGTTGAGTTCAATATCAGCCTCTATTCTTATCTTCTCATCCAACCATTCATTATACCTTCTTAAATCTTCTGTCTCCTTATTAATCTTTTCCTTTTCTTTCTGAGCCAGCTGTAGTTCTTCTTGATAAATCATCTCTTGTTCTTTCAAAGCAGCAGCTGAGTCATGTTCAAGTTGTAGTTCCTTAGGCCACATATGAAAAGGTAGTACAGAGTAGTCAAACCCCTTATATACCCATTGAGGTTCTACAACTTGCTTGCCCTTTCCTTTGTCAGTAGATGAAGATACCATCTTCTTTGGTTGAGCAGCAGGTTCTCTAATCACAACTCCTTTTAGAGGTAAACTTGGTATGGATGATGTGGTTGTTATTGTAGGTTGTTGTGGTAGTGATGGTGTTGGTAGTGGTGTATGTTTTGAAGATGATTCACATGGAACTTCTGAAGTCTTCTTACTTAACAAAACCATTGCTTCAGCAGCAACATTATCACTAGACCCAGCAGCAGAGTCTTGTGCATCAGCAGAAGTCACTTTTCCACTAGCAGCAGGATCAGCAGGATCCTTAGCAGAATCATGAGCAGCAGTAGAGTCATTAGTCTTGTCAGCAATAGCAGCATTTTCAAGCTCTTTCACCATTGAATCCCCCAAAGTCTTTAAAGCTTCACCCATTACCCCTGTTGCCTTCACTAATTGCTCAGGCTCCAAAGTTTTGAGTTTTTCCACCACCTTTTCTTGAGTAGCAATCACTTTTTCCATTACCACCTCATTCCCTGATTGATCAGCAACCACATAATTCTCAGCATCTTCAGGACTTTCCACATCCATGTCTCCAATCACTGGAACCTCCCCTGAAGCCATTTCTTCATTCATAACCTGAGCACTTTCAACCCTCTTCAAATTTGCCTCCCCTGAACCCATTGCATCTTCATTCCTCCCCTGTTTGGAAGCATCATCCTCTTCCAAATGTGAAGTGAGTTCAGGTGAACTAATAACTTGAGAAGTGCCCACCTTCTTTAGCCTTTTCAATGAGGTTGAAGTTTTTGATTTCTTCAATTTCTTAATCTGTTTCTTCAATATTGTAATAAGCTTGCCTTGATTTACAACAACTGTAGACAGACTAAGAACCTTATCTTCCAAAGTAGTACACTTCAACCCCAAATTGGTACAAGTAACCGTTAATTCTTGAATGAGTTGCATAGTAGTCTCATCACTTCGACCTGTGTTACCTGGTCCGAGAGGTGAATCATGGACATTGTCATCATGTACAAGATTTTCCGTCAATTCATTGGTCATTGGCCTGTCCTCATCACTTCGACCTGTGTTACCTGGTCCGAGAGGTGAATCTTGGGACATAAACTCAGTATCAAACCTAGTTTGATCATCTGAGCCCCCTATATTTTCCATTTGGCTAGGGTTACCATCCTGAGAAGTAGATTCTGTAGAATCCTTTTCTCTAGATGTTGCCTTGGATTGGGTCTTATTTATGTTATCACTATCCTGCTCTGCTGCTAAGCTAGAAGTAGTAGTGACAGCCCTCACCAACATGTCCCCTCCATCAACTAGGACAGCCTCATCTGGTACAGCCATACTAACACTATCCTGAGGTAGATCAGTGTTCTTTTTGGTTTTCCTACGGGTATAGTGTATTTTAGGTTGTGTGGCAGATGCTGAAAAATTGGGTGTGTGATGGGAATCAGTGGGATTTCCTGATCCTTCACCCTGATTATTTTGCACAAGTTGCACCATATAAGGTGTAAGATTTGTATGTGTGCCTGAAAAACCTTTTCCATGCTTAACCAAGAAAGTGAAAGTTTTTGAAATCAATCTTAGAGCTTCATAATAACCAACATGGGATCTAAAATCAGTAAGTTGGTCAACAATAAAGAGCTGTAGAAATCTTGGATATAGAAAATAAGAACCAGACTCTTTAACACTTTTAGCAATCCCCTCCAAAATCATATTTGAAAAATTAAATGGTTGACCTGTGCTTAAGCATACCATTGCAGAAGCAATAATAGTACTAAACTCATGCCACCCAGAAGTTTTAGGACTCAAACAATGAAGGAGAAGGTGTACCAAAAACTTGTATTGAGGACAGAGGAGAGCTTTTTGAAATTTTAAATTGTTATGCTTGCCCTCATACCCCAAAGTTTTTAAACCAGCAAAAATAGCAGAATTAGCAAGGCAAGTAGTCTCTGTTTCATCATTTAAGAGAAGAGATTCCCTTATAGATGATTCAGTGATACGAACCTTTTGCCTATCTACCAAAGCACAGACATATTTTTCCCCATTCATAGATTTGACTTTAGCAGTAAGCCAAAACGGTTTGATGTAGGAAACATATATAGTAGGATTCACAGTGAGTGCATACCTAAGAGAAGTAGCATTCAAAAATTTAACCATATCTGTGAGCCCTTCAGGAACCAACTCTTCATCCAAAACAGCCACACTATTGTGTTGCTCAGCCCAGGTACGTGTAATCTCCATGAATTAGGGTTTAGAGAAATTGGGGATAATTGATTTTGACAATAATAGAGTGTTAGGGTTTGTGATAACTTCAATTTGGAGCGTGTAGAAACCAATTATGAAGATTAATTAGGTTTTAAACTGATTTGTAGAAGTTACACATACCACCCTCTCACTTACAACCGTAGCAGCATAACCCAGTCATCCACAACTAGCAGCAGAATAAAACAACTAGCAGCAGAGTGAAAATAAGTCAGCAGCAGAGTTGACTATTCAAACTTGGTCAAAAAGTCAATAACCCATAACAATTAATGCGCTTGATACTCCAAAATCCCTATAAAACCGGACGTAATCTTTTCCCTAAATCATCACAATCAAACCCTAATTACAATTTTGAAACGCCAATCACACAATCAAATCTTCAAATCACCCAAATCAATTTATCCAATCACAATGAAATCTTCACCCGAAATAATTAACATCTCATCCGATTCTTCTTCGGAAGATGAATCCCCTTTTGAAACATATGTCCCTCCATTCCGTCCTCCTCACAATGGTTGTAGAACCAAGGAGCAAGCAAGAAAGAGGAAGCATGATCTTCCAGTCTTCAAAGATCTCCTACATTTGAATCAAACCCCAAGTACTTCTAGGGGTAAAGAGGTGATGTCTCCCAAGTCTCCATCATCTTTAGAATCATCAGAAGACCCTGCTTGGATCCCAATCAGACCACCATCTCCCAAGGAGCTTGTTTCCCCCTTCATCTACACATCATCAGATGAGGATGAACCAGACTACAATCCACCATCCACTCCAGAAAGACCATCATCATCAAGGCTAAGATCCAAGACATCTGCTAAGGCAAGGAAGACTAACCCTCCACTTCCTAAGGAGAGGAAGATTGTACTTGGACTTCCATGCCCTAGAAAATGATGTATTAAGTCTTTTTATTTTTGTTTGTGGTCTAGCAGTCTTTTGTTATGTCAGAACTTGATATGGATGAACTCTTTTGTTGAATGTACTTTTGGAATTGATGAATGAAATCTTATGAATTTCTGTTTGATAATCTTGCAAATCATCAATTTTCAACTTATCCTGCAAAATGTTAGCCCAAACACCACAAAGTATACAAAAAATATATACTAGCAGTAGAGTAAAATAGCAGCAGAGTACATTACAACTTAATCACTTGCTTCTTAAGAAGCAGCAGAAACAGATGAGCAATCAGCACAAGACCTTTACAATTTTTACAAAAACACTAAGAGATAAGTTTTTCAAAGATTAATCATACCAATGTTTGCAATTAAGAATTGAAATCTTCCTACATCAAAATGTTTAGTGAGAAGATCAGCAACATTGTTACCAGTATGAATTTTGACAATTTGAATTAACTTCTTTTCATAGCAATCCCTTATGAAATGATGTCTTATCTCTATATGTTTTGTTTTTGAATGAAAAACAGCATTTTTAATTATGCAAAGTGTGCTGTTGTTATCAATATGAATTTTGGTGTTCATGAAATTGTACCCATAATCCAGTAGTTGATTTTGCATCCATAGCACTTGACCACAACAACTTGAAGCAGCCACATACTCAGCTTCAGTTGTAGAATTTGCAACCACTGTTTGTTTCTTGCATTGCCATGACACCAATCTGTTTCCAAGAAATTGACAACCTCCAGTTGTAGACTTTCTATCCAAGCAAGCACCAGCATAGTCACTGTCTGAATATGCCACCAAATCAAAAGGTGAATCCTTAGGATACCATAGGCCCAATTTAGGTTGATGCCTTAGATACCTAAAAATCCTCTTTACTGCATTGAGATGTGATTCTTTGGGACAAACTTGAAATCTTGCACAGGCACACACAGCAAACATGATATCAGGCCTTGATGTTGTAAGATACATCAATGAGCCAATCATAGACCTGTATAAGTGAACATCTACTTCTTTTCCATTTTCATCCTTCAACAAAGGTTTGTTGGTATCCATGGTTGTCTTAGCAGGCTTAGCATCTTCAAATCCAAACTTCTTCAAGATGTCATTAACATACTTATCCTGACTGATAAATATGCCATCTTTCTTTTGAACCACCTGTAGTCCCAAGAAGAAGTTGAGTTCTCCCATTGAACTCATTGCAAACTTTTCCTTCATAAGCTTCTCAAAATCAATACACATTGCTCTATTTGTAGATCCAAAGATGATGTCATCTACATAGATTTGTACAAGCAAAATATCATCTTTTTGTCTTTTGAGAAACAAAGTCTTGTCAATCTTTCCTCTACTGAACCCAGAGTCCAACAAATATGTTGACAAGGTATCATAGCAAGCTCTTGGAGCTTGATGTAGTCCATACATTGCTCTATTCACCTTGTAAACTTTGTCAGGATAATCAGGGTCCTCAAAACCTGGTGGTTGAGACACATAAACTTCTTCTGTAATGGTCCCATAAAGGAAAGCACTCTTGACATCCATTTGATGGGCAAATAACATGTAAATACATTCAAGTTGACACTTTTTGTTGTTCTGTGTAGCCAACTTTTTTTTTTATTGTGACACAAACCTTTTCAAATCCGTCTTTTGTGTGTACTCGTTTACTTGGTAACCTGTTCCAGCAGGTCAACTTAACGGTCGTTTGCTGTTTTATTGCAAAGTTAGTCCTTTATCGTCCGTTTTCGCACGTTATCGTCCGCTTTTTCACGTTTTCATCCGTTTTCGCACGTTATCGTCCGCTTTCGCACTTTTTCGTCCGTTTTAACATTTTTTCGTCCGTTTTAACACGTTTTCGTTCGTTTTTACACGTTTTCGTCCGTTTTTACATGTTTTTCGTCCGTTTTTACACGTTTTCGCACGTTTTCGTCCGTTTTAACACGTTTTTGTCCATTTTAAAACGTTTTAGTTTGTTTTTTCACTTTATCAACCGTTTTTACACGTTATCGCACATTTTCGTCCGTTTTCACACGTTTTTGCACCTTTTTTTACACGTTTTCGTCCGTTTTCACACGTTTTCGCACGTTTTCGTCCGTTTTAACACGTTTTTGTCCATTTTAACACGTTTTAGTTTGTTTTTTCACTTTATCAACCGTTTTTACATGTTATCGAACATTTTCGTCCGTTTTCACACGTTTTTGCACCTTTTTTTACACGTTTTCGTCCGTTTTCGCACGCTTTTACACGTTTTCGTCTGTTTTTACACGTTTTTTGTTGTTTTTGTTCGTTTTTAAATGTTTTAACACGTTTTTACACGTTTTCGTCCGTTTTAACACGTTTTTGTTCGTTTTTACACGTTTTCGTCCGTTTTTACACGTTTTTTCGTCCGTTTTTACACGTTTTCTCACGTTTTTGTCCGTTTTAACACGTTTTAGTTCGTTTTTTCATTTTATCAACCGTTTTTACACGTTATCGCACATTTTCGTCCGTTTTCACACGTTTTTGCACCTTTTTTACACGTTTTCATCCGTTTTCGCACGCTTTTACACGTTTTCATCCGTTTTTACACGTTTTTAATTGTTTTTGTTCGTTTTTTAATGTTTTAACACGTCTTTACACGTTTTCATATGTTTTTACACGTTTTCGTTCATTTTTAAACGTTTTAACACGTCTTTACACGTTTTCGTGCGATAACATGTAAAAACGGACGAAAACATGCAAAAACGACATATCTTTTTTTACAAGATATGTTGCAAGATATGTCGTTTTTGCATGTTTTCGTCCGTTTTTACATGTTATCGCACGTTTTCGTATGTTTTCACACATTTTCGCACCTCTTTTACACGTTTTCGTCCATTTTCGCACGTTTTAGTTTGTTTTTACACATTTTCATATGTTTTTACACGGACGAAAACGTGTTAAAATGGACAAAAACGTGCAAAAACGTGTAAAAAACGGATGAAAAAAACGTGTAAAAACGGACGAAAACGTGTAAAAAACGGACGAAAACGTGTGAAAACAAATGAAAACGTGTAAAAACATATGAAAACGTGTAAAGACGTGTTAAAACGTTTAAAAACGAACAAAAACAATTAAAAACGTGTAAAAACGGACGAAAACGTGTAAAAGCGTGCGAAAACGTGTAAAAACGAACGAAAACGTGTAAAAACATATGAAAACATGTAAAGACGTGTTAAAACGTTTAAAAACGAACAAAAACAATTAAAAACGTGTAAAAACGGACGAAAACGTGTAAAAGCGTGCGAAAACGGATGAAAACGTGTAAAAAAGGTGCAAAAACGTGTGAAAACGGACGAAAATGTGCGATAACGTGTAAAAACGGTTGATAAAATGAAAAAAACGAACTAAAACGTGTTAAAACGGACAAAAACGTGTTAAAACGGACAAAAACGTGAGAAAACGTGTAAAAACGGAAGAAAAAACGTGTAAAAACGGATGAAAACGTGTAAAAACGAACAAAAACGTGTTAAAACGGACGAAAACGTGTAAAAACGTGTTAAAACGAACAAAAACAACAAAAAACGTGTGAAAACAGACGAAAACGTGTAAAAGCGTGCGAAAACGGACGAAAACGTGTAAAAAAAGGTGCAAAAACGTGTGAAAACGGACGAAAATGTTCGATAACGTGTAAAAAACGGTTGATAAAGTGAAAAAACAAACTAAAACGTGTTAAAACGGACGAAAACGTGCGAAAACGTGTAAAAACGGACGAAAAACGTGTAAAAACGGACGAAAACGTGTAAAAACGAACGAAAACGTGTTAAAACGGACGAAAAAATGTTAAAACGGACGAAAAAGTGCGAAAGCGGACGATAACGTGCGAAAACGGATGAAAACGTGAAAAAGCGGACGATAACGTGCGAAAACGGACGATAAATGACTAACTTTGCAATAAAACAGCAAACGACCGTTAAGTTGACCTGCTGGAACAGGTTACCAAGTAAACGAGTACACACAAAAGACGGATTTGAAAAGGTTTGTGTCACAATAAAAAAAAAAAAGTTGGCTACACAGAACAACAAAAAGTGTCAACTTGAATGTATTTTAAAGTCATTTGGCCCCATTTGATACACCACAAAATCTTTGAATGAAGCATAAGCCAAGAATAATCTAATGGCTTCTATCCTTTCCACTGGTGCAAATACCTCATCATAATCAAGTCCTTCTTGTTGTGTGTATCCTTGAGCTACCAATCTAGCTTTATTTCTGATGACAATCCCTTTTTCATCTCTTTTACATCTGAAAACCCATTTAGTACCAATAACTCTTTTTCCATTTGGCAAATCAACCAAAGTCCATACTTCTTGTAGCTTGAATTGCAGAAGCTCATCTTGCATTGCTTCCACCCAACTAGCTTCTTGTAGGGCTTTGTAAGTGTTCTTGGGTTCAATTTGAGATAGAAAGCAGGCAAACAAGCAATTTAGTAGATCTTTATGACTGTTTCTTTGATGCAGAGATCTAGCAAAGAAACTTTGATGTTGAAGAACTTTGAGCTCTTTAGTCATTTTCCTTGTTTGTACAGATGATTGAGGATCACTTAGAATTTGTTCTTTAGGATGATCCTTGTGAATTCTTGTAGTAGTAGTAGGACTAACAGGAATATTGAGTTCCAAATTAGTATAGTCTACTTCAGCTCCAAATAATTTACCATCAAGAGCTTCATCATCTGTGTCATCATAGATATTCTCCAGAGGAGGCATATTAGGATCTTCATGATAATCTGTATCATCAAAAGGTTTATCCTGAGCATTCAAAGAAGGAAACTGTGATGTAGAAGCAGAGTGAGTAGGCTTGGCAGCAGAATAGATAGAAGTAGTAGTTGCTTGTTTTGGTCTAGCAGTAGAGTCTTCTGAGTCAGCAGTAGAGTCTTCTGGTCTAATTAGAGAGTCAGCAACAACTTCTTTTGAAGCTTCATTGGGTATCTTTTCTGCATCAATAGGAGTTACAACATCTGCTTGAGCTTCCTTAGGTTTCTCTGGAGGAACATCATCTTCTTGTGTATCTTGATTTTGCTGTAAAGGTATGAAAGTAGGACCAACCTTCAGTTTCTCAATCAAAACAATGTCTTCTTGTAGTTTGTTAGTGTCAATAGTGGCAATAACAGGTACATAATTCATTGTCTTGGTTAGGATGTCAACATCAAACATCCATTCAGGTCCTTTCCCTGCAGCATTAGATGTGTTCTCACTAAACTTGATATGCAAATTCTCCTCTACATGTTTGGTTCTCTTGTTATATACTCTGAAAGCTTTACTATGTACAGAGTAACCAACCAAATTCCCTTCATCAGCTTTCTCTAACTGATCTTTAGTGTTCAAAATAGTAACAGGACATCCAAATGGCTTAAGAAAATCAATCATTGGTTTCTTTCCATGGAAGAGCTCATATGGAGTTTTGTTGTGAGGCTTCACTACCTTACTTCTGTTCTGCACAAAACATGCAGTGTTGACAGCTTCAGCCCAAAAAGGTATAGGTAGTTTAGAATCAGCTAACATTGTTCTTGCAGCCTCAATAAGTGTCCTATTTCTTCTCTCTGCAACACCATTCTGCTGTGTAGTTCTTGCAACACTATACTGTCTTAAAATGACTTTTCCCACACAGAATTGGTTCATCACACTATTCTTGAACTCAGTACCATTGTCACATCTTATAATCTTCACTTTGTGGTTGTGCAGATTTTCAACTCTTGTAATAAATTCTTTAAGTACAACTGGGGTTTCATCTTTAGTAGCTAAGAAAAACACCCAGGTGAACCTGCTGTAATCATCTGTGACAACTAGGCAATATGACTTCTTATTCAAACTTTTCACAAAAACAGGCCCAAATAAATCCATGTGTAGCAAATGCAAGGGCTCTGTATTTGTATTCATAGTCTTTGACTTGAATGAGACTCTGTGTTGTTTTCCCTTCTGAAAAGAAATACAAGTCTCACAGTTTTCAAACAACTTTGTGGGCATTCCTCTCACCAGATTTCCTTTCACCAACTTATTCATTGTCTTGTAGTTCAAATGCCCAAGTCTTCTATGCCATAATTTGGATTCATCAACAGTTGCTTTTGCAATCAGACAAGTCAAAGCTCTTTTGGGAACAATGTTCTTAATATGGTCACTGTATATATTTTCATTTCTAGGGACCTTCAATAGCACAAATTTATCATTTGGCAATTGAAAATCAGGAGAAAGGATCATACATTCAGTGTCTGTAAAAAGAACAAAATTCCTTTTGTCACACATTTGTGAAACACTAAAGAGGTTAAACTTAAGTCCTTTCACAAGAAACACCTTCTCAAAGTCCAAATTACCAGTCTTTAAAGTGCCTCTACCAATAATCTTTCCACCTTTTGGATCATTCCCAAAAGCAACATAGCCACCATCAAAAGCCTCAAAATCATCAAGCTGAGACTCATCCCCTGTCATATGTCTGGAGCATCCACTATCAACTATAACCATGTCTTTAAGCTCATTCAGTAGATTACCCTGCACATGAAAATAGAGAAATTAGTTTCTCTTGGGGACCCAAGCCATTACTAACTTGGATCTGCCTTGTGCATCAACATAGTTAAATTTCTTTAAATCACTTGATGCACTGCTGGTTTTGGAAATATTGTTTGAAACATTTGATTTTGGTTTCCAAACCCAACAAGCTGAGGCCTTAACAGCATAAAAGTGGTTTCCAACAACTGTATTTGACAAAACTTTTGGCCCAGAAGTAGAAAGTTTTGTACTAGCAGCATATTGCTTACTAGCAGCAGAGTGCTTACTAGCAGCAGAATGCTTACTAACTGATGCCAATTGATAAGATCGTTGTAGCTCTTAGACGAGGTCTAATATTATATCTAGGAACACATAATAATGAAGGCGGAATATTCAAACATAGAATCAATCATTATTATGAACAAGGTTTTCCATTATCATTCACTTCTCTAACGATTACAAACTACTTAACATGTTCTACCTTGATCAACTAGAACACGTTATCTAAACTAAAACACTAAACCCTAGGCGTTTATCTTCTACGCCTAGGTTACACACACACACCTTTACTAGACGTCTACATTGTGGAAGACTTGTTTAAAACCCTAACCCTTGATCTCTTTATATAATAGAGATTTAGGGTTTACAAATTACTACGGATGACTAATAAATAAATCTTCTTTTGCAAGCAAGTCCTTCTCTATCTTTTGTAGAATTCCTTCTTGTTGTATTAAGTCCCTATTGTTTCATTCTTTTATCTATTTTGTCACATCAAATCAAGAATCCCAACAGTCTCGGCTTCAGGACCTGGCTTCGGGTCTCGGCTACGGGTCTTGGCTTCAGTTCTCAGCAGCAACTGTACCAAAAAAAATTAACAAATTTTTTTTATAAAATAAGAAAAAATTAACATATGAAAAAATTGCAAAAATTAACACATATGAAATTAACATATGAAAAAATTAACTGAGGGTTTGGTATCTCACCTGGGTTTTGTAAACAATTGTGTGAGGGCTTAAGGGAAGAAAGAGGTGAGAAAAAGAAAGAATTAAATGAGGTGAGGGCTTGAGGAGAGAATTATACGAGGAGAGGCATCGTGCACAGTGGTGCGAGTGTGGTGAAGTGGTGGAGATGGTGGTTGCTGGGGTGTAGTTGTGGAGATGTGGTGCTGTGGCCGGTGCTGAAGTGGTGGAGATGTGGTGAAGTGGTGGTGTTGTGGTGAGGAAGATGGAGATGGAGGTGTGGTGTTGTGTTTTTTGTTTTTTTTTTTTTTTTTTTTTTTAATAATTTTACAAGTGTTTTTTAGATCTGGTTAATAATTGGAGTGAGTTAGTAGTAATACTTTTAGCGGGGACATGTCCCCGCCGAAATTTTTGGTCTATCGCCAAAACTTTTGGCAGGGTAAAGTAAATGCAACGAGGGAATTATTAAAATTTTTGCGAAAACTTTTAGCGGGGACATGTCCCCGCCAAAAAGAGTTTACACAAAAAATAACATTTTATCATTTTTATTAATTTAATTAACTAATTTTAATTACTAATAAAATAAAGTTTTAAAGCACTAAAAAAAAGACTTTTACATCATTTTTAAGTTTTGAAACACGGATCGACCCGGCCGGGTTAACCGGTTCGACCAAATAATTTATATCATTTAAAATAATTTAAATCATTTTAATTAAGTTAAGTCAATATTAAATCTTTTAATTTTAATTGAATTTCTTAAAAATCATCTTTAATTAAGACTTTTTAAAATTATTTACATCACTTTTTAAATCATTTAAAATTATTTTTGATAGGTCCTTGGTTAGTGTGTAAAATTATTTCTCACCTCCCTTCCTCGTTATCATTAGTTTTCCTACAAGAGTACTCACATCACCTCGTTATACATGACATGTTAAACAAATGAGTCGAGATGATACGGTTATGCACGAGATGTTAAACGAACGAGTCAATATACTATGGTTATACACGAGAGGTTAAACGAACGAGTCGATATGCTATGGTTATACACGAGATGTTAAACGAATGAGTCGAGATGATATGGTTATACACGAGATGCTAAACGAATGAGTCGAGATGATATGATTATTCACGAGATGTTAAACGAATGAGTCGAGATGATACGGTTATACACGAGATGTTAAACGAATGAGTCGAGATGATACGGTTATGCACGAGATATTAAACGAACGAGTCGAGATGCTATGGTTATACACGAGATGTTAAACGAATGATTCGAGATGATATGGTTATGCACAAGATATTAAACGAACGAGTCGAGATGCTATGGTTATACACGAGATGTTAAACGAATGAGTCGAGATGATACAGTTATACACGAGATGTTAAACGAATGAGTCGAGATGATATGGTTATGCATGGGATATTAAACGAATAACTCGAGATGATATGGTTATACACGAGATGTTAAACGAATGAGTCGAGATAATATGGTTATACACGAGATGTTAAACGAATGAGTCGAGATGATATGGTTATACACGAGATGTTAAAACGAATGAGTCAAGATGATATGGTTATACACGAGATATTAAACGAACGAGTCGAGATGATATGGTTATACACGAGATGTTAAACGAACGAGTTGAGATGATATGGTTATGCACGAGATATTAAACGAATGAGTCGAGATGATATGGTTATGCACGAGATGTTAAACGAATGAGTCGAGATGATATGGGTATGCACGAGATGTTAGTCGAGATGATACGGTTATGCACGAGATGTTAAACGAATGAGTCGAGATGATATGGTTATACACGAGATGTTAAACGAATGAGTCGAGATGATATGGTTATGCACGAGATATTAAACGAATGAGTCGAGATGATATGGTTATGCACGAGATATTAAACGAATGAGTCGAGATGATATGGTTATGCACGAGATGTTAAACGAATGAGTCGAGATGATATGGTTATACACGAGATGTTAAACGAATGAGTCGAGATGATATGGTTATACACGAGATGTTAAACGAATGAGTTGAGATGATATGGTTATACACGAGATGTTAAAACGAATGAGTCGAGATGATATGGTTATACACGAGATGTTAAAACGAATGACTCGAGATGATATGGTTCCCACAAAATTTTTCCTACCTAACAACTTATCCTCACAATATAAACACACACACACACACACACACACACACACACACACACATACACACTCATCTAACTAATAAAAACTCTCACACACACTCATCTCACTATATCTCTCTCTCTCTAGCAGTTTCCCGTTTTCTGGCGACACCATTAATTTCCGGCCGCCGGAATCTTTTTCTGGCCACCACCTTTTATCACCTCAACTTGTAGATCGGGCCACCCC